>JASSUY010038403.1:0-17360 GCA_032466535.1 Forpus xanthops | reverse complement strand
CCTTGATCTGCTGGTCACACTTCTTTTGATGCAGCCCAGGATATGGTTGGCTTTCTGGGCTGCAAGAGCACACTGCCGGCTCATGTTCATTTTCCTATCAACCAACACCCCCAAGTCCTTCTCAGGGCTGCTCTGAATCTTTTCTCTGCCCAATCTGTAGCTGTGGCTGGGATTGCTCCAACCCAAGTGTAGGACCTTGCACTTGTCATGGTTAAACTTCATAATCACTTGGTAGTTTCAGTCTTGAGATCTTTAACAACAAAATGATGGATTAGGAGCTCTTTCATTCTATCTGAGTGCAATTTTTGAGATAATAAGTCTCATCAGAAATAGTTTTAAAGGTCTTTAGTACTATACCTCTTGTCACAAGCTGAAATACCAGGCATGTTTTGACAGTTTGCCTACTCACTCCTATTTGAAATCATGGTTGTATCTGAAGAACTCAGGCATATCCACAGAATCTGCCTGCAGAAAACACTTCCAAATTTAAAATAGATATCATATTTCTTTAAGAATGAATTCTATTAATTTATGTACCTTTTAGTATCCTTGTCTGAACGTGCTAATCAGTTGCATGTCTCCTGCTCAGAACCATTTTAATCTTGGAGGAAAAGATTTAGCCTTTTAAAATTCTACAGCTTTCTGGTGCTGCAATAGGATTTATTTATTGTCTCCTTCCTTGTAAGCACATCCATTAGTTTCTGGTGTCATTTATTAATATGAATTTATTAATATGAATATCTCTCATCACCATCCACAACACCAGATCCCCTAAATTTCATTGATCAAAGGAAGAAAAATTTATAGCTATCAAAAATTGGCCACATTGTCTGCTGTCAGAGAAGGAATTGTGCAGTCTTCCCATTTGTGCTTTGCTAGTTCCATGTCTCTTGAGCTACAGCTCATGGACTTGGACAAATGAAGCTGATGGCAAACACATTCTTCTCATGGACTGCTTACACTAACCTTCCCAAGCATCCCCTCTCCAGTGTGTGAGACATTTCAAAATCAGAGTACCTGCTATCATTTCCATGGGGTTTTTTGAATGTTTCTTTGTTTCTGACCATCATGTGCTCACTCACAGCCATTCATCAGCTCAATGTATTAGACATTCTTGTGCTATCAGTTCTGATGGACATGGATGTCATCCTTTGCCATTTCTGGGATGTCTTCCACAGTGCAAGCAGTGACTATGCTTTTGTCTCATATTGCCAGCCATTTCTGTGTTAGTTCTGGTACCTTAAAAGTTTTGACTAGGCAAGAGTACATCCTCAGTTTTTCTGTTACATCAGTGTAATCATAGAATCATAGAATATTTAGGGTTGGAAAGGACCTGAAGATCATCTAGTTACAACCCCCCTCCCATGCGCAGGGACACCTCCCACTAAACCATGCCACCCAAGGCTATGTCCAACCTGGCTTTGAACACTGACAGTAATGGAGCATTCACAACTTCCCTGGGCAACCCATTCCAATGCTTCACCACCCTTACAGTAAACAGTTTCTTCCTCAGATCCAATCTAAACTTTCCCTGTTCAAGTTTGAACCCATTACCCCTTGTTCTATCACCACATTCCCTAATTAAGAGTCCCTCCCCATCATCCCTATAGGCCCCCTTCGGATATTGGAAGGCTGCTATGAGGTCTTCACGCAGCCTTCTCTTCTCCAGGCTGAACAGCCCCAACTCTCTCATCCTATCTTCTTATAGGAGGTGCTCCAGTTCCTTGATCATCCTTGTGGCCCTCCTCTGGACTTGTTCCAACAATTCCATGTACTTCGCATCTGACCAAGCCTCATAGTCATTATGCAAAATGCATATATCTCATGGTGGTCATGCAGGAATATTTTATGTTTCCTCTGTGCTCTGGTCAAAGGTCTCCCCAGCAAAATTGAGGAATTGCTTTTGAGTAACTGTATCTTTCCACTATAAATGTCTGCTATAGTTGCTTTGAAACTGGTCACATCTATTTTTCGTTCTGTGTCTCACATCTGCCTTAGAGTACTGCAAGGCATGTGTCAGCCTTGATTGATGGGGAAGTATGAGGGTAAAATTTATAAAGGGTGGATATCTGGCAAGTAAAAATGAGCTGTCATGCAATATATTTTACTGTAGTCAATTCACTTGTGGTATCCCAGAGAAGGATATCTTTCCTGATCTTGTCAGGATGGTTGGCACTGAAGGATGAGAACCTGAGAACAGCTGTTGGCCTCACATTGTGAGCCTTGGATTACCCTTGACTTGCAAATGTTAGAAGCAAAATAAGACCCCAAATAGAGATTTATGTATAAAATATGTGTGTCTGTGTGTATACCCACATATACAAACAAATATTTTCCTGAAAGTGTCAAATGTTTAATAATACATCTGTTGTAGAAATATTTTTATGATTTTTAGCTATTTGAGGATGTTTATATTAACTTAATGCAAATCCATTCAAACCTTTTAGACAATAAAAAGCTCTGTGCAAAGGGATGATCCTCTGAGATCAATGACAAAGGAGCATCAGGAAAAGAAGCCATCTGACTGCTCTTTTGGCAGAAGCACAGCACCATCTGGCAGGAAGACACCTCACCAAGGAAGACTGACACCTTTTGAACCAGAAAAAGTAAGTCACTAACAAGGTCTATTTAGACTGCCTTTATTTTATTTTTACTGTATTTTTCAGAAGCTGGATTGGATCCTGATCCCCACATAGCTGCTGCTTGGTCCTTTTTCACTAGCTCTGCAGTTTTTTTTTCATAAGTTATCTTAGAGACTGTTTATACATGTATAATGTATAAATATAAAATATAAAATATAGTTATATTTACTTTATTATTTGTGCACTTGCAGGCCAGATCATGGGTTAATGCTTTGAAAACTGCATGCCTTGCCTTCAGAAAAAAATTCAGAGCTGATCCCAGCAGTTCCCTGGGGACCAGGGGCTGGGAACATCAGGGTCTCACAATGCAGTCTGTAAGGATAGTGCTCGACCCACAGCCAAGGCCAGGGAGAAGGGCAGACCGGGGATGGAATTCAGGGTCAGGCCAGGATCCCAGTCATCAAAGCCCGTACTGCTGAGATCGGTGGCCACAAAAGAAAGACAGCCCATGGATAAGGGTTGGGATATGGATCAATGAGGTACATGGCCAGGCACAGGCATGGCTGCAGTGCAACCCAACAGGGACCGAGAGTGAGAGCTGCTGAAATGCAGCTCCCAAGAGAAGGGATGGGGTGGGAGGTAGGGGGATGGATCCTTCTGAGGCTTCTTCCATCTCTTCCTCTCACATCTTTTTCCACAACAGTCTGACCCAAGATTAGACACCAGTACGGTATCAGTGCACAGACAGCTAAACTCCTAGGAAAGGGAAGTGCAGCATGGCCATGTCACTAATAGCTCCCATGATACAGTGATGCACTGCTGTATGTGAGGGCATCTCCATTTTGCTTCAGGTTGCACATCAACCCTCTCCTGCTGTGAGAAGAACAGATGACAGGAAATCACCTGGAGCTGTCTCACCTCTGAATGTTGGCTTTAAGGAGCCTAACACATCTTCCTATGTAAAAGGTAACTGTGGGAACTTTCTGCCTGCCTAGAGTAGTCTGCAGATGACCTGGAGACATCAATCCACGACTCTTGGGTCACAGGCAATATGTTATCACTAAAACACTCTTACGATTCTTAGAAGAATTATGAAAATAGTATTTTACAAAAGAGAGAGTAGACTGTGCTGTTGCCTGCTTACTCACTGGGTTTGTTGTCCTGGAAGCTCAGAAAGTAAGAGAATAGTAGTGGTCTGCACTTCACTTTGGTTCAGGACAAAACGACCTTGGGGAGGATGGGCAAGCTGTTAGGAAACATTTATCAACATAGGAAGCAATGTGTTGCAAGAATCTGAGAGCTAGAATCTTTAGAAAAACTTCTGAGTTGGATATGGAAGCATGATTCAGCAATTTTCATATGCTTTCAATGATACCTTTTACTTTGCTTTTTCCTATAGGCAGGTATTTACCCATTTCATATAGCTCAGAAGACATGCTCCTCTCACGTAACCACAACAACACTTGCAGCTTTGCACTCTGCAGTAACATTGAAGAAACAGAGGTATTTCATCATGTAACTCTACAAAATAATTCAGTGAAACTGATCTTAGTTTTCTTATGCAACGTGCTAACTCCCATCCAGCTGATAACAATACACTCCTGGCTTTATTCACTTGCCTCTACTGATGTACACTCTTTAAAAGAACATTGCAATATCTTACAAATATATTTAGTAGATTTCTTTATCAAGATATTCCTGCACAACTGCTGGACACTAATAGATTTATGTTGCTAGTTACCTTTTTTATCTTGGCTCAGAAAGAAGAGATTCTTAATCTTCAGAAGACAGAAAAAATGCAAAAACCTCAGAATAAAGTGGCTTTTGTGACCACACACAGGAGAAGTGGCATAACTGCATATGACAGCAAAGTATCTACAGACAGTTCTACTGCTTTCGTGGATGCTGAAGCAAAGGTTTGAGCAACTTACAATTCTGGCACTTATATGATTAGCAACTGTACTTTTTTCCATTTGCGAGCTGAAATTAAACACACCAAGAAAAAGAAAACTTATATTCCCATATCCAGTGCTACACAGTGGACACAGAATTTTAGCTATGGATCTGGCAACTTCAGGCACTGTGTTTACAGATTCTTACTGGAGCATATCATAGCCCTTTGGGGAGCAGTATTGCCCATTCCTTTGGATCCCACAAATCAAAACACATCACATCTTCGAACAGTAATTAACATTCATTAGTAATTGTTCTTGATGCTGTGTGTCAGATGGCAATTAACTTATGCTGCCAGACAGTGCAAAGAGCACTTCTTTAGTGGTAAACTGGAAGAGTAGCATCCTGAATAGCCCTTAAGTTACACAGTTAGCATTACCTACAGCTAAGAACCATGTCATTTGTTTTGGAAGAATGGATTTAGCTAATACAGGTACATTCCTGTCATGGTTTAAGCCCGGCCATAACTCAGTATCACGCAGACGCTAGCCCACTCCCCCCCTCTTTCTTCCCCCATCTCCCAGAGGGATGGGGAGGAGAATTGAGAGAATATAATTCCCACAGGTTGAGATAAGAACAGTCAAGTAACTAAGGTTAACACAAATCACTACTGCTACTAATAAGATTAATAATGATTAGGGAAATCACAAGGGAAGAGAATACAACCACTCACCACCCACCCACCTACTGATATCCAGCCTGGCCAAGCAGTGATCTAGTCCTTTCAGGTAACTACCCCAGTTTATATACTGGGCATGACATGCTGTGGTATGGAATACCTCTTTGGTTAGTTTGGGCCAAGTGTCCTGTCTCTGCTGCCTCCAGGCTTCCCCTCCTCCCTGGCAGAGCATGAGACTGAGAAAGTCCTTGGTCAGACTAAACATTACTGAGCAGTAACTGAAAACATTGGTGCTATCAATGCTGTTCCCAGACTGAAAGTCAAAAACACAGCACTGCACCAGCTACTACGAAGAAGAAAAATGGCTGTTACTGCCGAACTCAGGACAATTTCTTTCAAATTAGTAACTCAATATTCAGGGACAGACCCATTCTTTGTTCTTGTGCTCATTCTCTCAATTTTCTATAGCATAGTTTCACAAGAATGCACTCTTGTCACCTCATTTTTGGAGTTTATGCTGTCTTTTGTTTTACTAACTGAAGTTAACTGGAGTTAATGTGCAACTTTTCTAGTTACGACTAAAAGACCAAAATTGGTCACAAATGCAAGGCAATACCAGAAAGAAGGGCAGCTTTCCTCTGCTTGTGTGAAAGTAAATATGGGTTTTGCACAGTTGATTAAAATGAATGGAAATATTTTTAAAATGTTTCTTTCTATATATCATTGACTATGATGTTTTCATAATATAGCCTCCAAAATCAATACTATCTAGAAGGCCAATGCTACATCAAGAAAGAAGAATAAGTGAAGAAGAGGTGCAGGAAAAAATAGAGTATCATGATGGAAAGGTGAGATAAAATAGGATGTGAAAATACTTTAAGAGATCATCAATAGGACTGCAGTACAGATGGGAATCATTACTTCGAATAGCCACAGACTATTATGTCTCCAATTAAATACGTGTTCCTTAAAGGAGAGCTGAAGTATAAAGTTAACACCATGAATGATAGGAAATATTTATAGCTGATGAGCTGAATATCGAGTGAATTAATTGTTTTCTTATTTCCCACATGGATTTACTCTGTGATTTTCACCAAATTTTTTTGTTTCAACTATCTCAGTTATGGGCTGGGAGGAATTATATATTTACCATTAGAAATGAAAATGTGCTGGTAGGGTAGTGATAGTATTTGGTAGTGCAAAATTAAAGGCCATTCTTTTCTTTCCTTGGATGTGAATTTAATGGTAGCGAGATGTTCCAGCTGAACACACCACTGTGGGAAAAGCCTTTCGTTATACACAGCTGGCTATGCCTGGAGTAGCATTAGTGGATTTGGATTCAATGCAGCCTGTCCTGTTTGCTCAAGCCACCTGTCAAAATCCCCAGTGATTCCCCAGCTACAGACTGTTTCCAGCTACTCCTCTTCCTGAAGGCCCATAACTCAGCTTGGCAGCTGGTTTCATGCCTTTCCTGGAAGTCCCTGTTTTCCAGAAGAGGATGAGCAGGCCACTCCTGCTGGCTTCCCACTGTGTTCGGTAGCTCTTTGCCATAAAGCTAGACACTTTGTTTCTGAGTGGCCATGTAACCTTTCCAGCACAGCACCTCAGGGGCTTTGACTTTATTAATATTAGATTCTCTCTGTGTTTGAAGGTAGAAGAGGTGCTTACTGATGGACGTCGAATCATCACTTTCCGCAATGGTACTAAAAAAGAGATCAGTCCTGATAAAAGGATGACAACAATCAGCTTTTTCAATGGAGATGTAAAGAAGATCATGCCAGATCAAAGAGAGGTGTGTAACTTTTTTAAGTAAAATATAATTATTAAGTGATTTCCCAACAATGTCTTATCATTTACCTTGATCTATTAGTTTTGGGAGAAATTGATGAAGAAGGGTTTGGTTTAACAACCCTGAGCAGTGAAACTGCTTCATCTATAAGAACAAAAGTGAAGATGAATGTAGTTGGCAAATAGGGAGCAAGCAGGTAGTTGGCTAAGCAGATTAAAGGAGACTGAAGGAAGGCAAAAGGCAGGGGCAGCCTACTGAAGCAAGGACTGGGTTTTGTATGTTTGTAGGACAGGTAGCACAGGGGGTTCTTCCCTCTGATATTATGTAAAAAAAATAGTTAAAAATAATGTGAGCTAGAGTGGAAAAAAGTGAGGCCTTGGCATCAGCAGAACTATTTAAAATTAATAATGCATGGCTGGGAGCTGAAGCAAAGAGGTGGGAAGATGATTTTCATGCATGCACTGTTCTCCTGCACGCTGCACAGATGAAAGATACATCATCTAGAAGCAGTCATGAGGAGGGGGGTGAATGAGAGGAAGGAACAACAATACAAAAATAGCTACATTTATAGATGTCAGGGGCAGAAAACGACCTTGAAATTACCTTTTTAAGATGGGTCATTTTTATGCACATTTTTTTATTTGCATCTGCTTATGCAAATATTGTGAACATGCTACAAACACTTCACTCTCCTTCTAGATTTATTATTACGCAGATGCACAGACAACCCACACTACTTATCCGGATGGCCTGGAGGTGCTGCAGTTCCCTAATAATCAGATAGGTATGCAAGAGCTCATAAATGTGAACTATACATGCAGGAAGATTTTTATTCTGAGTGTTGTCTTATTCTGACTCCAGAACACTGGGTGTTTTCTCCCCGTTTCGCTTTATCTTTGAATTTCTCTTCCAGTATGTTCCATCACTTTACTGATCAGTTTCCTCCTACAAAAGAAACATAATAATGGCATGTAAATGCTCTTCTTTGCATTTTGATTATCTGAATATTCAACTCTTGGATTTCTTTAGCAGTGCAGTGGATCTCATTTCCAATCTCACTACAGTGTCCAAAAAAATTCTGATCTAGCTCTGTGTAAAGAAACATGGAAGAATACCAGGCTTTTTACATCTTCTTTTCCACAGAAAAACATTATCCTGATGGCACAAAAGAAATTGTGTTCCCAGATCGCACAGTGAAATGCCTCTATAGTGATGGATCCAAGGAAACTTTTTTCCCAGATGGTACAGTAGTAAAAGTAGAAAAGTAAGTCTCATGTCAGTGACAGGTACGAGGCACTGGATGCAGGTACAAAGATACTGACATTTAAAACTCTGGCTGGATTCTGCATGGCTGGAAAATTCCCACATGAAAAAAGAAAGGTTTTGTAATATAATGAGGGATTTGCCATGGTGAGGCACTGCAAATTGTTCAATTCCATCTCGAATGATAGGTGACTCTGATATTTTCCTCATTTAGTTCCACGTAACTTTATGCTGGCCAAGGTTGCTGGGAATTCACCAGCTGCTTGTGTTAAGTATGTGGACACTAAAGGACTCAGGATGAGAACTCCTGAGCTCTATTCCTAGCTTTTTGCCTGTCTTTCTGATCTTGGGCAAAGCATTTTGTGCATTCTTTCTCTATTCCTCCATGTAAAATGAGGAAAAAGAACAATAAGACTTTCTTACACATGCCTCTTCTGGGCTCAGGGAGGATTCGTTTTAAAACAGATTTCCTGCTTGCAAAATTCCTTGAGATCCTCTCTTAAAGAGGTCATGTAAAAATGTGGATCTCACAATGTATTAGGTATGATTCTATGCACTGAAGCATGTTGTATTGGAATCTTACTGTGATATCAGATCTCATGCCATCTCATGTAAATGCTGAGGTGAGTAACCTGAGAAAGTTCTCACTTGACATTATTTTCCACTTTGTGTTTCATTAGACAGCTCAGTGAGATAGGTAAATAACAGATAGTGTCTTCTCACCGCTTCATTCATTGCTATTTTTTTCAGGAATGGAGATAAAATAGTGGTATTCAGTAATGGCCAAAAGGAGATTCGCACTGTTCAGTTCAAGAGGCGGGAGTACCCAGATGGCACTGTGAAAACTGTGTACTGCAATGGCAGACAGGAAACCAAGTACTCCACTGGACGAGTTCAAATCAAAGATGAGGAGGGTAACATCATCCTAGATAAGAAGTGATTCCTCTCCTCAAGGGGCTGCACTCTACATAAGTAGCTCAACTTTTTTTTTTGGCAGGTCAGAACTGTTAGGAAGACTAAAGCCTTGTGAAAACAAATGGGTGGAACCATAGGGCTGAAATTCACTTTGTCTCAGTGACTGGTGCTTAGCTCAGAATAAACTTTCCCAAATGAAACGTTTCTTGGTAAGACTTGAAGGAGATGCAGTCATGTCCTCTCTGTGTATGCAACATTAAAATAAATGCCTGTAGTATTTCTCATCAAAGTGTTTGTTTCATGATATTGATCACACTTTCCGTTGTTTCTCTGCTAATTAGTTACAAAAGTGACTGCAATAAAGAAGCATGGAAGAAGAACCTTTTGAATTTTAGTTTATGCTGCCTTATGCCAAGTAGAACAAATCTATGTGTTGGGTTTTTTTCTCAGTTAACCTCACAAAAAATGTAGAAGTAATTAATGTTTTCAGTTGGTTTGGATTCTTTGGAGCAGAAGATCCCAGCATGTATCAGGTCTTATAATGAGCTGTACATTAGACCAAAACCTGAGCAGGAGTTGAGTAAACCATCACAGGTCTGGATGTCCCTTCTAACCTGAATTATTCAATAATTATACGTTTATAATCTGAGAACTCTGTCTCATGCATTTGAAGACAAAATGTAATGCTTATTTCATCCTGGTCACTATTCCGGATGAAATACCCCTCTCTTCTTCCTCCAGCAGTGTTTCCTCAGACCTCCTTTGTTTTGCCTTGTATTTGAATTAACCTCTCCCACTACTGCCTTTATCCTTTCAGTGGTGCAAAAATATTTCTGGTCAGTGAATCTCTCCATCCTTAAGGCTCTTTGGATGGTACTCGATACCTAGGGGGCTTAATCATTTATCAGATGTTGCTTTCAACTGCTTTCCTTACAGACTGCTTGTCCATCATCTGTCTTGAATTTTTCCAAAGCACTGAAGCATTTCTCCTGTAGAGCTCAGCTCATTACCTGCCCATTGAGAAGACCAATTATCTCCTTATGCCCTCCATAAATTCCTATAGCAATAAACACTTTCATAGCATGCTGCTTCAGCCATTTCTCATACCTAAGTGCAAAATAATTTCAAGATCATGTAATTGCTCTTTCTTCTCTTCAGTTTCCAGTGGGTCAGACTATCAATGAATCACCATTCAAGTTACAGAGCATCTTTGGAAGAAATAGATTTAATAGAGCAAAAAGTGTTGCTAATATTAATCATATACATGATTCAGTTTATTAATTTGATTATGATGCTGGGAGCATTCATGCAGTTTGATGTCAGCTTGTGTGATAATAAAATGCATTTTTTTCCTTTACTCCTGCATAACAAAGGAACAATTTTTAAACCTGTGCTTTCCTCTAGTGAAATATTTAATATATCTTATGTGGTTTGGGAAAGGAAACTCTAATTAAAATAAATCCAAATAATCATTCTTTTCCATGTATTTCAGTAAGAATTTCAGTTCAGTGCTGCATTATGCTGACCAAAACAAATCTATGTTGATTTTTCTTCTTAATTAACCATGATGAAAAAAGTGAATGTGATGAATGTTTTCAGTTTGTCTGGGAAGCTACAAGTGATATTAATGTCTTCTAAAGTTTTTATTTCCAGGAACTGATTTTAACAAAAGATCCCTGCTCACCAGTTTATATACTGACATTTGTTTCTACAGTAATACAGAAAACAGTTTTTGTTTGTAGCTTTTAGCCTTAAATCACTCTTTGCCATTCAATAACTTGTGTATATAATCCCTTCTAATTGCAAATTAAATAAGGAACAATTTTGTTTGCATGCTGCTTACTCCTTGCTTTGTTAAGCATTCTCAGCTGTGCTGCATGCATCAGCATGTTGAATGCACACATCAGCAAGGTGTTTCCACACACACATTGTTGCATGCATAGTTTTAGAGACTGACTTGTGCATATCCCCTGTGCATTACGCTTATGTAGGTGTGTATCAAATAAAAAAAAGAATCAAAACACTTACTGCAAGTGCAGTTTTACTTTCTGACAAATCAATAGCAAAACTTTAGTGGGTGAAATCAAAGGGTGAGACTATTAAGGATCTCTCATAGTACTCTTGCCAACCTGTGTCTTGCCATTGCTTTTACCAAGCCATGTTTTTCAAGTGATATTTTATAATATGATATAATAGCAAAGAAATTATCAAAATTAGCAGGAAAATTTGACTTGAAAAGGAGGAGACATAAAAAGCTTCTATGTAAATGACAAACTCTGTCAAGCATGTTTTAACTGGGAGTCCTTCATAGACCACTTATGACACATGCCACATTATTTTTCACAGGTTGATTCTCACACCTTATCTTCTCCACCTTCTGCTTGCATTAGTTAACCAGAAGCAGTAATAGCTGTTCCATCCATAGCTCATAGTTGTAGTAACACAAATAATCCAAATTAAGTGTGACTGCATGCATAGTCAAACAGTAGCAAACACGTACCTACTTTACTATGGTTTCTGTCCCAAAGGGTGTACAAATTTTTATGAATCCTTCAGAGAGATGGAACACAGGTGGGAAATGCCGCTGCTTATCTTTCAACAGATTTTCTGACATGAGTGGAAACATACTATAGTCAGTATTTGGCCACAATTTTGATTCAAATTTAGAACATGATGACTTCTGAACAGTGTTACTCCCATTCAGACAGCTGGGGACAGCAAAGATGTATTAAGGGCACGGCAGTATTTTGGCCATCATCTAGAATACTTAGTACAGTTTAGGCTTTTTTGCATGCACAGCTGATCGCTAGTTTTAATGCAAGCAAACCAAAGATGCCTAACCACAGTACACATCCGGTGGCAATTCTGAGGATGTTTTGAGAAATGCAATTCTCCAGTTTTATTCTGGGATTACTTTCATATTGCAAGAATTCCTTTACAAAATTAGTACTTTAATTATAAAAGAAAATTTCTCATGGTAAGTGATAGATTACAGTTTTTAAATTGTGTATTTTTTGACATATCTTTCTAATACAATTTCAGTGTACATCTACCTCCTTCCCGCTAAAGTTGTTATGACATGCCTATATAACCTAACGTCATGAATTTACACAGAAGTTAAATAGCCTACCATTTGTGTTCTGCTGTTTAGATGGTAATTGCTTGCTCACTAATCGTTTATTTCCTTACTACGTCACTTATATCTGTCCTTTCCCTGGAAGCTTGAAGTGCAGCTTTGTTAAAAGGAAAAACAAGGACAAAATCTCCTACATGGGGGATAAGGCCTCTCTTTTTTATCAGAGGATATAGGGTCATAAGGTAAACCTGTAGCTGTAGAGGTCAGATATAGGTGTCCAGTGGCTCAGTTGGGCAGAAGTGTGTACAGAATGCCCAGCTCCTGGGAACTGGTTATTTTTAGTTTCAGCTTTTGCTTGGGAAGGTGTCTTTGGGTTGCTCATCCTTTCCTGCAGCTGAGAAGTTAGCTTTTTCCTGGGTATGCTCTGGCAGTTTTCTCCATCAGATTAGCCACCTTTTGAACTGAACCTCTTGCATCCTGCAGGGCAGGCTGTACAGAAGAATATTTATATATATTTATATATATATATATATATACATGCATATATATATATACACAGTATATTTAGCCACTGTTTTGCAAGCGATGAAACCAGGAGTCTCCTCTGTGGCACTCTCACTAGCTGTGATCCAGGGCATCCACCTTCTGCCAGCCTTTGTCCCAGGCTTGCCTTGAAATTGATTTTGCCTCAAAATGTCAATCTGCTTGCAGTTCAGCAATACAACAGGACCATGAAGAAGTTTTCTTTCCACAGTGTCATCAGTGGAACAGTTTAAACACCATTCTCAACTGTAGTTGATTTCTAGAAGCCATGGCCTGAATTTTTCATCAGTTAGGTTGTCAAAACCAAATTGCTCAAAGCAATCAGAGGCTGCTGGTAAGGGGGTTACAGTAAGAAGAGTGAGAATCACTGTTACTGATCTGCCAGCGGACCATGTCATCAACCCCAAATATTCAAAGGTAAGAATGAAATTTGTTGAAAGTCCATTTGCAGACACAACCAATCTCTTCTTTATATGCTTAGATTTTAGAGCGTTGCTCTTTCAGTTTTGATTTCCTGAAACCCCACATAGCTGCTCCCCGCATGTTCAGAGCAGAGGATGTAATGGACAAGAGAAAGATGTGCTAAGGACCATTCCAACATAGCATTAATATACTAACCTGTATCTCCTCTCTGAAAGTAGAAAGCAAAACAAATACAAAATAGACAGAACACACGCTACACAAGACTCCTTCATATCCTATTACCAGAGTGACATACTCGCTCTTTCTTTTCAGGCTGAGTTTTAGACTCCAGAATGAGCAGCCCCTGCCTTCCAAACTACAGAAACCAAAGGAACATGTCATATGGCAAAGTACTCTATTCAGTGTGTAGCTGAGTTGACCAAGGATATTTTTTCTGTGGAAAAAAATTGACTTGTTGAAAAGGAAGGCTTTTTCCCAGAGAGCAAAAGTAAGCTTTTTTATTTCATTTGAATTTCCCTGTTTTGAAATTATTACAGTATCTAATTCTCTTTTTTTTTTTAATTACAATGGCTCTGATATTTTTAAATGCTAATTTGGTTCTAAAACTAAAAGACCAAATGTGAAATTAATTATAAAAACATAAATTGGCATAATTCACAAATTTTGCAAGTCACAAAACCATTTAAGATTCTCATTATTTTATTTGAATGTGAAAAACAATTCAAAGATTCTTGCAGGATTTAAAAACAACTTTCTTTCTCCACTCTTGACATTGAGTGACTCTCCCATGATGTACCTATGCCTTGGCTGTCCAATGCATGCTGCTGCTAACAGTCTGTGAGAGGGAATGACAAAGCAGTCAGAGCTCTTCTACAAGCAGTGATGTGAAGTCTGTGTCAAGTGCTTTACAATGCAGTGAGTAAATGCAGGAGAGTTTGAACAGAGGCTTGACGGGAGGAGGGTTTTAGAGAAGGGATTAAGGTATTTCAGGGATGCTGGGTGGCACAGTGGTGGTTACTTCACCGTAGGACTCTAGTATGTAGGTCAAAACTAGCACTGGACCACCTTAAATCCTTTAGTGAGGGAATATCACCTAAAATTGAAGGGATCTGAAGCAAGTTTTTTTTTTTCCACGATGTGAGGAATGAGGTTTCTATTCAAAAGAGACTTCAAGCCTCATTAATGGTCTGTGACTGTGGCCAAAATTTAAATTTCTGTATACACTGAATTTCTGTGTTCCAAAGTAATATGCAATTCTGTATTCTGATAATATGCATATTAATATAATCAGTGGTGTTTTACCATCAGACTTTGAGTACCTTTCCATCTCAGGTTTAATCTAGTGTTGGAAAGGAGCAAGTTTGAAAATGCCCTGGGGTTAATTCTCTGTATCCCCTCAGAGATCCCTTTGGTCAGTCTGTTCCAGCTGTCCTGGTTGCCTTATCTCCCAATTTCTTGAGTACCTACAACCTACTCACTGAGGGGGCAGAACGAGGAAATGCGATAACCTGTAGACTGTGCAAGTACTACTCTGTATCAGCCAAAACACCCGTGTATTAGCAACACTGTTTCAGTTATAAAAATACAAAACATATGGGCTGCCCTGAAGAAAATTAACTTCATCCCAGCCAGACCTAGCATAGGAGCAAAAAGAAAAACTTACCAAGGGATCCCTCTGAGAGAGGGATTATCTTTTTTTGTTCTGAAGTTGTATAGCATCTCATGAAGTGAAATCCTGATTTCTGTGTTGGGATGTTACAAACAAACAATAAAAGATTATGTTCATACAGATCAATATTTCACTAACGTTGATCTCCAAAATCCTTTTTGTTTCACTTGCTATTGAACATTGCTAGGCAAAAGAGGATTGGAGGAGGATCTGGTGCTGTGTTTCACTGTCTGTTACTGAGATGAAATCCAATTTCTGCATCAGACGAAGCAGTGCAGAGTGACAGTCAGCAGCAGCCTAGCAAATCTATCTGTTATCTCTGGACAGGTGGAAGGCCATCATGATTCTGCAGAAACAGTAATTTTGCCATTTGTATTTCCAACAGAGAGATTAAGAGCATGCCTTTGAGCTGGCAAGGCAAAGGCTCTAGAGAAAGGTGGATCTTTGAGGGATCCACCTACCACCTTCTTTTCTGCAGGACGTAATGAACTCTACTTAATGTATGAGACCTGGAAAAGAAGCTTTCCATTTGAAAAGCCAAGAATCAATACAGCTGAAGTCTGAAGTTGAGTCCAGATGCTTGGGAACAAGAAATGTTACAGAGATAGCAAAGTAGCATGAAAGGTTCTGCTATTTAAAAGACATAACAATTTGTTTGTTTGTTTGTTTTTCACATAAATTGTATTATTTATTTCTATCATGTCGTCACACCATATGGTGCCTCATTCCCCTTTTATGGTTAATAACTGAGAAGAAGTAGTTTCAAATGTTAGCACCATGGCGTGCAAAAACTTAACTAGCCATATAGCTTATTTCCAGGAGCAGCAATAATCTTGGTGATGAGCAGTGTTTGCCTTCAGCTGCTTTTATGCTGCACCACACAGAGGATCTGATCATAATGTCATAATATTCATGCTATCTGTACAGCGCTTTCTCATCAAGGCGTAGGGACACTGCAGTAATCGCACTACAGCACTCTTCTCCTTGCAGTAAAACCACAAAAATCCAGGTCTAGAAACCATATAGTATGGGTAAAACTCAACAGAAGTTGAAATGAAATGAAGGAAATACTTACCTGAGCCACTGCTAGATGAGTATAGGTCTCAAGGAGATATAAAAGCATAGATACATCCTTCTTTTCTCCTCATTCTGTGACTTGCACTCTTACCTGCTTCCTTTTCATGACTGAGTTCCCCATGTAACGTCCCCTGGTCAATTCTCTTGAAAACAGCTCTTGTCTGTGGATGGGCAAATGGGGAAATTTGATAGTGACTAAAGTATTTGGTCATGTGAAAGGCATCCCTTTTGGGAGGAAGCTGCTTTAAGTGGTGATGCAAAAATGGAGACAGGAAACCCAAAAGGGAAAGTGTGCTGGGACAGAGGGATGATATAGGCAGAAACACAGTTGCCTGCTGACCTAAGACAAGGTGGTGGATTCAACGGTTGATGGGTTTTGTGGTGTTCAGATGTGAGCTGCAAACTACAGCTAGTTTACTACTTGATGATATTTAGAGCAAGTGTTAAAGAATGCAGAATAAGAACTATATGAATATTAGTGGTTCCATGAAATGAAGAGTGTTGTCTGAAATTGCCTGAGCAACTCCGACTGCTGTCATCTTCTGATTTTGCATGTGGACTTTTCAGATTTAATTGTAAACCTATGGTAATAGGTCTGATGCACAGATACTAAAATGTGAGGGCCTCAGGAGTCTTATTTACATTTATTAGGACTTTATTAATTGAAAAACAAAACAACATTTAGTTGGTCGTATGTATGAAAGGGTGAAGTCAGAAAATCTTCTCTTATAAAGCCGAGATGTCAGAAGAGGTTTTTACTCCTAAGACATTTGCATTATACTGGCTTTGAAATCTGCTCCTTTACCATCTTTCTGGAGATGGTACATGTTGGAACAACTTTGGAGACATGCTTGTAGGAGCCAGTTTGCTTTGCCTGCATCACTCTGACCCTGTTGGATTACACATGTGTATCCTGGGTGAGGGGTCCTACATCTTCCTTCTTTGTAGCAGGAGGTATCCCAGGGGAGCTCTTAGCTTCAAGATATTCAACCGCTCCATACGTCACCATAGACAACACAAGCGTAGACAGTAAAATGTACAGTTTGACGTAGATCTGCAATTTGGTGCTGTAACCAAAGGCGATAACAAATCCTAATGATTCCCAGAGACGGTAGTTTGCAAAGGCAGCCTCCTTGTGTTTCTCAAATAAAATGCCATAGAGTCCTAGAATGGAGAGACAAGGCTTGTGAATATTAAGTCAGCAACTATGTATTTTCTGCAAAGGGAATAAATAGACCCTCAGAAATGTCAGAGGAAAGAAAACACCAACTTTGTTTTTAAACATATTTATGCTCCTGTAAATTACTGTAAATGAAATAACACAGCGAAAATGACAAAATAGAGAATATCAGAGAAAAAGCGAAAGAAAGGAAGGATGGTGTCGTGGTTTGAGGCGTAAATCAATCTGCCTGCCCACTCACTCCTCCCAACCTTCTTTTCCCCCCCACTTT
>JASSUY010038401.1:0-28086 GCA_032466535.1 Forpus xanthops | reverse complement strand
GGGAGGAGGCGCGGGGGAGCGGGGCGGGAGCGAAGCGCGGCGGCGGCGGCCGAGCCGAGCCGAGCCGAACCGAGCAGAGCCGCACCGCACCGCACCGCGCCGAGCCGCTTGCAAACGAGCGGGTTGTTTTGGGTTTGCTTTATTTTTAAGGGGGAAGCGGTCGGAAGGTGGCGGCGGGGGCCCGTCTCCGGGCGTGCGTGTGCGGAGGGGGTGCTCCGCGCCCTCGCCCTGCCCGCGGTGCAGTTACGATGCG
Source organism: Forpus xanthops (assembly GCA_032466535.1). NCBI lineage: Eukaryota > Metazoa > Chordata > Aves > Psittaciformes > Psittacidae > Forpus > Forpus xanthops. The sequence continues at coordinate 27,833 of JASSUY010038401.1, read as the reverse complement.
CCCCGGACGCCGTGCGGTTGCAGCGCGGCGGCGCTGACATCGCTCACCATGGACAGCTTCGACTTAGCTCTCCTTCAGGAGTGGGATCTGGACTCTCTGTGGTGAGTGGTGCCTCTGGCCCACCCCCCAGGCTAGGGGAGCAATCGGGGAGGGGGACAGAATCTGCAGGGAGTGCTATAAACCGGGGCTGTGCAATAACTGAAGGGGCTGCAATAACTGGGGGATGTGCAGTAATTGGGGTGGGTGCAATAATTGGGGTTTGTGTGCACTTACCTGGTGGGATGAGTTTAATTGGGGTGGGGGGTAATAGTGGGTGTGCATTAAGGGGAGTGCAGTGGGTCGAGGGTGCAATAACTGGGGCGGCGGGTGCATTAACAAGAGAGGGTGTAGTTACCCCGGGAGGTGTCTCCCCTGCCACTTGCTCTCCCAGGAGGGGCAGAGGGAGGGGTGCCCCCCCTCTTCCCGTGGCTGCGGAGGGTGGGTCAGGGAGTTGGATGTGATGTTTAGCTGGGGAGGTGTGGGGGAGTGTGGGTGTCTCCTGCACCCACATCTCTCCCCCCTTCAATTATCCCCTGTGCTCACCCGGGCTGCACTCCCGTAGCTCATACCCCATCCCTCCTTCACGCCCCTTTCACACCCCCCTCTCGCCCCTTCGCTCCGCAACTCCCTCCCGGGCCGCCTTTATTACCCTCCCCGACGCCCCTCTCTGCTTTTCTCTCCTGTCCCCCTTTCCCCCCCTCGTTGCCTCATTGCATGCCCTTGACCTCCCCCTGCGCACCCCCGTCCCTACCCGCCCCGGCAGCGGGTGCGGGGCTGCCAGGGAGGAGAGGAAACAATTTCTAGAAATGTCATTAGCGGCTGGAGGTGGGAAGCGATGCCCTTCCCCCGCACACCCTCCCCAGGCCGCTGCCTCTGCCAAGTCCCGGAGTTGACTGCGGGAGGCAAGCCGCTCCTCCGCCATCACCCCGGCCTGGCCCCGGGGCAGCAGGACCCCGTCGGGGCTGGCAGGGGTCCGTGGGGGGGGCACATGCAAGCTCCGTGGCGGTGACCACCGGAGCTACGCGGTGTGATCCCTGGGCAGCGCCGGGACCCCCGGTGCGACGCCGTGGTAGGACGCGATCTCGGCGGATCCCCGCTGGGAAAGGATCCCAGCGGGGTGCTCGCCCCGTCGGGGCTGAGGTGTGCTCAGCCGCTGGTGCCGTGCTGCCATTAGCCAAGGCTGCGATGGCAGCTTGTGTCCGGCCGGTCCTACCGCTAGTTCGGGGAGTTGGGAAGACTTTTGCCTAAATTCAGTCAGTGGTATGCGGTTTTTAGGTATTTTTTTTGGCCGCGTGAGCTGATCTATAGCTTCTGTCAGCAGGGTGCGCGTTCGACAGCGCCGGCTTATCTCTTCGGTGGCAGGTGTAACAAAATAAGCCGGACCAGCGCGTCCCTCTTCTTACACAAGACCTCAGGATGATAACAGCTTGCAGGGCATAATAGAGGTGCTTAGAAATGCATACATTGATAACATCCAGCCTAATAAAACTTTTATATTGCTGTGGGAACTTTAAAGAGCACATCTAATAGAAAATTAGTTACTACCCCATAAAACTTTTTAATTACAGTGTTTCTGCCTGTGACACAAGTTGAGGTTATGTCCTCATTTCAATTACAAATACCAATATTCAGCTTATAACCAAACCATAACATTTCTTTCTGGCCTGATTTTAAGTTTTCAGTCTATATGCATGGTTTTACCATTAAATTACATGGGTTTTCTATCAAACAAGAGTGGGGGAAATAATACTTTCACATATTTGTATGCTTTTCCCCTTCTTCTTGAATGAAGACAAACTTTGGGCAAATTTTCTTTTTTCCAGCAAAAGCGTGCTGTTCATTAGTTGGTTCTGCAAGCTGGCTATTGGAGTTAATATTGAATTTGAGAAGCTAACAATGTAACTCTGGAAAGCTGGGGCTTTTGGCTGTGTCTGGCAGTTATTCCTTTTCATAACCTTTTTAGTGTGCTTTTCCACTATTGTGGAGCCACTTGCAAATGACCGCTGTTGCTGTAATGCTACTGTACAGGTCCAAAAAGACATCAGCCATTTCCCAGCTGAATTACCTGCTTAAAAGTATCTGTATTTGCATTACAAGCAATCTTGTGTTTTTGTTGCTCTTGTTTGCTTTCCTCTATAGTTGTTGCAGTTTAGAAGGCAGGTTCAACAGAAGGGCTTCAAATAACATCTTAAAAGCCAATGCATTGTGACAGGCCAGTGTTTGCTGCTAAACAATCGCTGCATAGGGGTTGAACCCACAGATGTGCAGAGCAGTGCCTAGAGAGGGGATCACACCGACTTTAAGCGGAGCTCATCCAGGGAGCAGGGGTTTTGCAGGTGTTTGCTGTTGAGAGTTTGCATCCTTTTGGGGCACTGTGTTTGGCTGACCAGCCTTGGCATAGCATATCTGAGATCACAGGCTGGAGGTTTATCATGAAGCAGATGTTTTGGCAAAAGGTTCGGAATAGGCGTTTTAATTTAAATGTTGTATGAGCAGTATTAAATAAAAACTTAGTTACAGTGAAAGCTTCCAAAGTCTCCTGTGAAGGCCAGTGGTGCCTCAGTGCTGCAGCAGCTGTGGCAAAGGGCCCTGGGTCTGTCTCCCATCACTTGCAGCACTCGTGTCTCCCACTGCCCTCCCGCCAACCTGCCTGCTCGCTGATAGGCAGGTCATAGATGTTCTCAAGAAACCTTATCTGAATACTGTGCTAAACTACCAAAACAAAGCTGGTACTTCAACTTCAAGCTCCAAAGGCTTGTCAGGATGCGTTCAAAGGAGTGCAGTTGTTGCCAGAAAGGGAAATAAAATATACCACATAGATAGGAAGCACTTCATGGCAAAGAGTAGCACTTAAGGAGACTTAATTTTCTCTGCTGGGAGAATGAATGTTGTCCTTTATTGTTTTGAATGTAGTCATAATGGCAGTTTGCACACTTAATTTCTGTCTGAAAATCCACTTTTTGCAGTATTTGGTGAACGTTTTTCTTCAAAGTGCAATAATTAAATATTAATGTGATGTTCTAAAGTGCTTTTTTTTTTTAATTTGGTATGTTCTTGGAAAATCAAAAGGGGTTCTCAGATGAACGGCAGCATGTTAATCAATTCTCATTGATTGTTACTTTTATACTGTTAATGAATTTACTCTCCAATTAATACATGCTACGTCTTTTATTTTGCTGTAGCATAGAAAATGTAGTAATACATTGTGTCATGGCCTTAGGACAGTATTTAAGTAGTAAACTGCAATGGGAGAATATTGTTGGCTGTTTCCTACTAAACAGTAGTTTTTCCAGGTTGTATTGATGCCAATAGCACTTCTGCTTCCCAGAAAACTACTATAATTCAAATAGTGAAAGCTGAGTACAAACTCAAACAGAAATTTTAAGAAAACATACCAGTCTGTGGCATAAACAAAACTCATGCTCATTTGGTATGCTTTTTCTGGAAAACTTTGGGATGATCAGCCCAACTTAACTCAAAGTGTCATTACTGCTAACACAGTTATCCCAAACACATGGCACTAACGACTTTGAACCATAGCCTCATCTCCTGTTTTCCTTTCTCCATGCATTTATTGGTATGCTATGTGTGCAGCTTTGCTTGTCCAGACTCAAGATGTGGATTCTCCAGTGCCTTGTAGCTTTGTATTTGTTTGCACTAGGCAAAAAGAGATGGAAAACCTCAGTTAGAAACGTTTTACATGCCTCTCGTATTGCAGAAAACATACTCTACATGGCACAAAGTAGCAAATGAAGAGAACAGAGGACTTAATTGTAGTGCCAGGACTAGTTCTGCACTAGAGGCACTCATGCTATTTGCCTTACACAAATCTGTATCAAAATTGAGACACAGAGTCTTAACTCTGTGCTCAAGTTTAGGCTTAGCAATAGGCCTGGTGAAGACCACTTAGTGAGGCTCTGCTCACATGCTCATGTTAGATACATGAGTAGGCTGAGTTTTTCCCCATTCATTAAAAACAATTAGCAGATTGATTAAAGCTTTTAATGTGTTGTAGCAAACAAGAATATCATTTTGAGTGTAAGATGTTTCTTAGCCAAAACAAGACTGTGTTGTTTAGGTAAAGGAAGCCGAGTAGATATTGTTTTATTCGGTACTTGTCTAGTACTTCTGCATTTTTTGAGTTAGCATCAGTTTTGTAGGGGTCGGATAACAAGGTAAAAAATGTATAGCTGTGTAGCTTCCAAGCTGAGATCAATATCGAATGCCACACTGTAAGGTGGCCCAGGGTGTTTTACAGACCATATATTGAATTATTAGTTCATTTGCTATCCTTGGGTCTGTTCCTGCTCCATTTGAAGTCAGTCAGAGTTTTGTTTGGAAGTTGCTATTAACAAAAAGTGGCCAGACATCCAGCAGTCTTATAAACAAAGCTTTTGTAACTTCTTAATCCCAGGTTGTCTAGCTTTTAGTCAACACATTTTATATTTGTGTAAGTCAAGATTTTTTCCTCATGTTGCATAGTGTTTACTGGAGATAATTTTAGAAAGCTAATTCTGCAAATGCTTCCTCAGTCAAAGCAGAATATCAAGATGCTAATTTTCAGATAACTCTAAGCAGCTACTTTGCAGGGAGAGGGCTCGCACCAGCCATTCTCTCAGTACGGCAAGTGTCTGGACCAGCTTACTCTTTTTACAGACAGTACACAGCAATAATACCTTCCTCTCACAAAAAAAAAAAAAACTTAGTGTCTTCTTTTATCTCCCATCTCCTTTACAACTCTGCTTCAGCCTGTGTCTTAGACTACGTTGTCCCTTATTTCTTTTCTTTTGGCTCTTGGCCTTTTTCTACCAGTAATGCTTAAAAACCTATTTGTCTCCTTATTTCTATCTTTATAGTATTTTTTTCCCATTCTGCCTTCCTCCCAATGTCAACTCACAGTTACTACCTTTCTGTCATTGAGATCCCATCTAAAAATTTGCTCTTCCTGTGATGATTACAAGTTATGAGCAAACAATAACACATGCAATAACTATAGCATGTTCTCTCTTCCCACTTTCACAGCATGTTCTCTCTTCCTGATGCCTGTTTTTTAGGCTGGAAGCCCTTTGGGTCAGAAATTAATTTTATTGTTCAAGTTTTTTTTCTTGCAGCACTGAACAAACTGTATGTGCTAAACATTATAAATAATAAGAAGAGGAAGCTTTTCATGTCCATAATATTTTATAAGCATTAGCTGAATAATAATATTTTAAAAATACATCTGCTGTGCCATGTCAGTGCTCATTTGCTGGATGTAATGTACCACATCCTCATTTGGTGCAAGTCTCCACATAGTCTAGAGGCTTTGCCAGTTTATATCAGCTGAGGAGCAGGCCCCTCACCTCAGATGTGCAGTACTCAGTCACATTTTCTTAATGAATAATTATTTTTTAAACTTCTGCTTTGTTTTGGTCTGATAAATGAAATATTGATATACCAGTAGGACAGTGAATATGTTTTCATTTCTCTTCCTGTGGACTAGTTGAGCACTCATGCCCAATTGTGTGATGCAAGAGAAGAGCACTTTGGGTTTTCCTCCTAACACTCAGCCTTATAGATTTGTACTTCTCTGGGGATGCTTTCCTTCAGAAGTTGAGGTAGAAACCTTGCTAGGTTATTGGAGATGGATTTGGAAGAGGGCATGAGGTGCATGTGGCGTTTCCTATTCTATGTGCATATTTTGAGACAAAAGACAGGTTTCTTGAAACTACTGAAAGAGAAATATGGGCCATTAAGAAAAAGAAATACTGACTGTGAGAACATCTTTTCATTCATATATTAGCAATAACATCATACTCAACTCCACACACACTCATTAGAGAAAGCAACTGTTAATTGCAAGGTTTTTAACCTCATATAACAAATTAGTCCATTTGCATATTATTTATGACTAGGAAAGAGCAAAGCATGGATAAAAAGAGTTCCAGCTATTACTCACAGCGTGTGTTCAGAGGTACCTTAAAGTCTGGCTGTAACTTTATTAACAATAGGAGTAATAAAGTAAAATCAATAGAAAAGAAAAAGCCCTGATATTCCATGCAGCTAGAAAGCAGGGAGGTTAAATTCTGTGTGAGATGCTGTCTGGTCTAACTGATCAAGTTGTAACCTTGAAGTGACATCCTCCCAAAATGAGATTTCAAAAAAGATGGTATTTTCCAGGAAACTCATGTAAAGTTTCTCTTTATATTTGAGCTGGTTAGCTGTAAGGCTAATTTCAGTGGAAACCCACAAGTTCTTTGTTTAAAAACTGGAAGTAGGAAAAGGGAAAGCTGTAGCAAATTTTCCTTGGTTTTGATCAGAACTACCTATTCCCTGTTGGGGTCTGGGAATTACCATTTCAGTGCTGGTGCTGGGTGCTAGACGTGCTGGCTATCCGCTCCTGGGGAGCCTGCTGGCCCCTGCTCCTGCCAAACCCTGTGTCTTCACAACATTACCAGGAGGGTACTCACTGGTCTTCTGTCTCTTAAAATAAATGCTAAGACACTGGTTACACTTGCTGGTGATGCCTAAGGCCCTGGGAGAGGGAAAATGGACACTTGTAGTTTAATATTGGGTAATAATCTATGCAATTTCTGGACAATTTATGGGTAACTGCAAATTCATATTTAGGAGAAAGAGTGAATGAACTGTAGCAACAGTTAAATTAACATGGTAGCAATTATTAATATTCCGTGCTAAACATTTTCTATATCTTAGCAAAAGTAAAAATTTGTAACTTGTGTTCCTTTCTTACAACTTGGGATCTCAGCTTTCCTGATACTTTAAGCAAACAAAAAGTAGTGTTAATGACTTCAGTTGACTGAGTTTTATCCTCTTAGGAGGATTTTAACCTGCATGCGTGTACCAAGGGCCTGGATATAGATGTATCTTGGGAAATATGACAGTAGGAATGCAATTTAAACATCCTCAGAGACCCTTTATGTATTTTTTAAAAAATAAATTAGTTCCAATGCAGCAGTGGTGGTCTCTGCAGTCAGGAAACACTTAAAACTATGCAGAAGGGACCAGAAATCTTTGCTAAGAAGCTTTTTGTTGCTATGTTTTGTTCCTCAATAAAGATGATCCACAACTGTAAGTACTTAAAACTAAAAACAAGAGAGTTGTATCTGACAAAGCCACACAACTTCTTAATGTAACCCAGTCTTTCCGTGTAGATGTTTTCACATGCTTTGGACCTAAGAAAGAGTCCTTTGTGTCTCAGCCTGGTTTGACTGAATGGCAGGAGTAGTCAAATAGAGGATGAAAGTGGTGTCTTCTTACACTGGGTATGTTTTGATTGCTTTGAGCTGTGATCATTTCTTATTGCATGCATCACTTGTGAAATTCATTAGGGAGAAACTGGTGTCCTTCATAGTCCATGCATTGCCATGATAGTGCCAGGGCATTATGATGACCTATGGTGGTACAAAAAATGCAAATATGACAGATGGATCAGGAGAAGAAGCGTTGGTAAGGTTCAGGTTCAACAGCCATTCCTGCAGTGGTCTCTCCTACATCTCCCTGCTTCTATCCTTGCTTTCTTTGCTTTGCTCACTGTGGAGGCTTTGGGAAGACAGTTCTGATGTATGGGTGTTGGCTGGAAGATACCCTAAACCTTCTCTGTGAGAGTTTAAGTTTTGTGTCTACCCTCTAGTGATGCACCAAGAGAAAGTTCTTTCTGTCACTGACCACTTCAGATTGAACGAGGGGTTCTTTTCTCAGGTCTGACAATTTTAGGAGGGAATGATATAATTTTGGGGGTTTTGCGCTCCTCTGTCTTAGAACAGCAACTGCAGTAGATGGTTGAGCCTCAGTCCAGAAAAAAATACATTTTGATAGAGATACCCTGGAGAAGATAATTATATTGATTTGCATCCCATAGAAGACACTTATACATTTTTTGTTTCTGAAGTAGTTAGGGAGGGAACCTGTCATGTCATCAACTGTCTTTAGAGGGCAAAGTAACAATAAAAGCTAAGTGTGCATTTCTTCAATTGTGTTTGGCAAGGAGAGTGAAGCATTTTTTGCAGGATGTTGACCTTGAGTTAGCTAAATGTTGCCAGTTTAAAGAGTAAATGAATGTTACAATGTGCTTTGTTTGTGGTCAGGCCTGAAGACTGTTAGGAATGTCTTAGTACAAAAGGTGATTGTGTACTTGTCCATTTACACGGGCTCCCAGCAAGAAAACCACTATGATCCCAAATGATCTGAATTAGTATCACCCTATTGCCTTGTGTGTTTGGGTATGCCAGCATGACTGCAGCTAGCCTTTCACTGTGCAGATAAGTCTAAAGGGCCACAGGTCCTTATATTTCTCCTAAGACACTGCTGCCCTCTCAGATTAAAGGACCTTCTTCTAAGGAGTGAATCCCTTCAAAACACAGTCATATTCTATCATAAATGTGGTAAAGGGCTTGGGTTGGTTGTTTTTGTCACTGCCACTGACTATGAAAATCTGTTCCAAATCCATAGCATTGGTAGCAAATACGTACAAATTTCCAATACATGCAGCTTAATGTATCCCTGGCCATTTAGTATGACTGATTCTGCAACATTTAGGTTAAAATGATGTTGAGATAACCCCAACAAAGGAAAGCATAGATAAATGCTGTTGTTGCTGGACCTGCACTGGCTTTTGTTAGATCCAAGGAAAGTATCTCTTCATGACACTCTTGCCCTGCGCAAGAACCTGTTAGCTTGTGTGCATGGGTGCATGAACATGATTACATACTATGTGATAGAAATGTAACCTTTTTTTGTTATTCTTAGAAGTATATAAGCAGCAGTATCTTGAACTAATTACAGCTGATGTAAAGCACATTTAAGGAAACCCATTAGCGGAGAATTAGAACTAGAACAGATTAGCTATTCTTTAATGGCCTTGACTGTAGATCTTTCGATGCCTTGGTAGCTTTTCTAACACTCATTGCTCATCTGTCTTGACTAAATGACTGAGAAGCTTCTTTCAAGCCACAGTCTGGTTGTAATGTGAAAAAATCGCTGTTTTCAGCTGAAAAAAAATTATTATCTGGAAAGGTAAACTCTACTGAGTTCTGTACTGTATTTGTTGTTGAGATTTAAAGCATTATTTTACTGCTCAAAATGACTGTATAATAGAAAGAGCAATCTCTAATGTGCTTCCTTGGAACTATAAATTATTTACTTTCTTGAAATACAGATCATAGACAATTCTACATGATTTCCCTTCTTGCAGACTTTCTTGTCTCTATTTTTGTATGCTTTGCAAATGCCTGTAAATTCATTTTCATTGAAAGGGGAAATAAGTAATTTAGACTATTGCAGCTGTTTCATAATTAATTAATTTCCTTTAAAAACAATCAAGTAGTGCCTATCCATTGTTGTATGTGTTTTTCTGAGGCATGAAGATTCACAATATCAAAATAAGTTCCAGATGGAAGTGTGTGCTTTATAATGAGAGAGAAAAAGCTGTTTTGGTCCAAAACCTGAAGAGTCCTGCCCCAATCAAACCAGAAAGTATTATGCTTAAGCACATTTTTCAAGTTTTGAGCCATTACTTTAAAAATTACTTAAAAATACCAATTCAGAATGTTTTATAGGGTGTTAATTTATAAATAGAACTATAGAGTGAGACCAACAGTCATGTAGGACTATTTATTCATTTGTTTCCTCAAATACTCCTGGCATCTGTTAAAATATAACAAGACTTAGTGCATTTCCCCGTTTTTGGCACTCTGTTTTCTATGATAAAGAGAAATATTTGCAATGATAAATTGTCTCTTTGCTAATAATAAATACACATTCTCCTGAGGAAAAAAAAACCCATGGTAAAATGAAACGAAAGATATGTTGAGCAAAAGGAGAAACAATCAAAATGGTGCACTGAGAAAGTCTGTATGTTCCTATACTTATGTTCCTATAATAAATATTAGGGTTTGTGGAAGAACTTTTAACATGGCAGTTTGCAATAAGAATAGAAAGTCTTCTTTGAACACAAAAGACACTTATGTAAGGGGTTTATATTATGTAAATGTTACTGTTATTGGTGATAGCCCATTATGAAGGAACACTTTATATTCAGAAAAGCATTTTAAAATAATGGGATAGATGCAGCAGTCTCTAGTCCTGACTTGGACAACTTTGTCTTTGAAGTCAATGGAAGTTTTGCCAGAATAAAGGTGGAAGAAATTAGCCCATTCATTATTATCTGAATTACATCAAGAGCTGACTGCTAAACAATAAAATCATGATTCATAACATAACGGCTTCACTTAATTCTTTTGTAGTCTTAATATATCTCATTATATGGTACTTCTGTTCTTTTCCTCTCTATGCAGTATTCAAATTAATAACAACCACCTTTACATAACTGATGGTTAGACATGTTTTGCTGCCTTAGCAAGATCAAAGGATTTTATGTACCATTTTTGGATAGATACCAAGAATGGAGTGATCGATCTCTTCTGTAACCATTAAGCACAGTGTAAATACCTCAGGGTACCAAATGAGACACAAGTGGTTTGCCAGATGCTGAGAGCATCACCAGTTGTCAAGAGCTTCCCAAGTCTGTGGGACAGTCCCGAATTTATTAGGAATTAGTGGTGGTCCAAGTTGTCACTCCACTGATTTGTGCTCATTCAGCTGTGCCTTGCCGTAAGCAGCCTGCATGATATGTGGAGATAAGGTTCAAGTGACAGATACTTCTCTCCCTTCCCCCCTGCCAGACACCTTTGGGTGGGAAGGAGGCAGGGATGGACACTAGTGCAGCAGTTCTGTGCCCAGAGAGGAATGGAGGTTATAATAAGTGAGATAGCAAAATTGGAAGGGCATAAGAGAAGGAGACTGAACAGAGCAGCCCAAGAAAAGGCGACCCCTAAAAAGCTTTAATACAAGCTGGAGTTAACCCCTCACCAGGAAGCCATCTGCAGCCTTCAGGCTTTAAGAATTCTTTTTATCTAGAGATGTAATTGAAACAAGATGTGTAACAGCTGCAAGATGTCAGGTTTGTCAAAGTAACTAGAAAAATTAGTTCTGTGACACACTCACACACAGCAAAGTAATATATAGTGAAACAAGAAAAAAAAAGGGAGCAAATTATCATACGGGTTTAAAAGGGGAAGGAAAATAATCAAATAATGAAAGTTTCAGTTAATTCTCAAGCATGGATGATTTCAAATTAAGCTACAATGAGGGTTTCCCAGAAGAGGAATCATCCAAACTCTTTACCTCAATAGAAACAGTAGTGAAACTTTGCATGCTCCCATCATAACCATAGTCTATCAATGGACTGTGGTCCATAACCACTGATGGTCGAAAATGGCTAGTGCTCTGTAACCACTCTAGGAGAGGGTGGCAGCTATGTTATTTTACCCTTCTGCATGTTGCTATTATTCAGATGCATTACCATTGGACTTTGCTTCTGCAGGTAGGGACCTAGATTTGCTGCACTAGGTACTGTTCGGACACAGGACAAAGAGCCAGTCATAGAACTAAAAACTTTCCTTGCAAAGTGAAAGAAAGGAGAATGATGGATATAGGCAAAACTGGTCAGAAAGAAGACAGAATATTTTAATTATCTGAATAAACAGTGGTCACAGCAAGCCATCAGCCTGACAGTGCTGCCAAATGCATGAGTGTGATGGGGAAACCCAAAACTTTCTTTTTAAGAACCTCAGGAAGAGCAAGGAAGTGATTTTGTGCATGTTTACCCTCCCAAGCATGAATAACAGCACAAGGATGCCCTGAAGGTATTGGTTGGGAAGTTGGGGAGTGAATTGCCCTAATGGGTCAAGAGAAGAGTATAGTCAGCCTTTTTGTAATAACTTTCCATAATGACTTTTCATAATGATGGAGAGAATCCACAAATGGCTTTTATAGTGACGGAAGTGGGAATCAATAAAGAGCTATAAAGAAAGCAGGCCCATAGTCAAATGCTTGGGAAATCTTTTTGCTGCAACATCTCAGCTAGAGCTAGCTCTCATCTATGAAGTCCAGTTGTGCAAACTGAGGTATGTGTAGCAGCAGAACAGTGCCCTTGACCAAAGATCTCAGTAAATGGGTAAGCTGAGTCTCAGTCAGTACTGCATGGTAGCTTAGAGCTACCATAATCCCAACATGTTAAAGTTTTGCAGGTTCCCTGATGTAGGGTGGTATTTCAGTGCCGGGGAGCTATTTGTGGGAGAGTTGGAGCCTGGGGTCATACAAGATCAAAGGCAATGAGTGCAACTGAGCATTCTCCATAACCTGGCACAAAGAAATGCCACCTTCATGCACATGATACTGGAACCTGCAGACTGACCTCAAACAACTGCTACAGAACCAGGTTGAAGGTAAGAGGTTCAGTGGCTGGAACAGCAGGGAAACCAGGCACTTCTGTGGTGAAGGCACAAGACATTGTTCTGAGGGCAAAAAGCCACAGGCTGAATGAATGTAGATAGTCCCCTGTTCTGGATAGGGTCAGGAGGGATGGAACCTGAAGAAGTCTCGGGTGTGGGAGTGATCCCTGGGGCCAGATCTGGAGATGCAGGTAACCTCTCTCTTGCATGTGAGCCTTTCCACAATGAGCGAGAAGAGAGAGTCCTCAGGGTTCAGTGTGCTGAAATGCTGATAACTACTGGGTATTCTTCAAGGCACTCCAGCACCTCATCAGAATATGTGTGGTGCCAATGGGAACTAATTAAATACACTTGTTACAGTAGTGCTGTGGAGCACTACTCCAGTACTGCTTCTTCTGATCAGAGCGAGTCTTAGAGCCCACACATGGATGCCTGTCAAATATACCCTAATTCCCACTTTCAGAAACGACTTGGAAACATACCTCTCATTGAAAGACTTAAAGAAAATGGAATTCTGATTTTTTGAACAAACAGGTAACTCAAGTGTTTTTCTTTCCTCAACTCATATTCACATGCAAAACCAGCTAATAAAATTTCAGTGGTGCTTATACTGTGATTTGGTTGACATAAGAAAAGTCGTCTGTTAAAGCTGAAGTCATCGTAACTCATTAGGTGCTAACTTATTTGCTGTGCGTTAGAGAAACAGGCTAGCTTTATTGAAATGCTGCTAGTTCACCCTTATCTGCTCACAGTTCCCTCTGGAGGACTGAAAAGTATAAACAATTTTTCTCACAAGTACACTCTAGGAGCATGCAAAAGTAGCTGCATTCACTTTATCCCAGAAGTCTCTCTCTGTCTGCAGACAAGTATAGAACCAAAGTGAATCCAAAAGTTTGACTATGGTTCCTATATTTCCTCCAAGGAAGTCTCAAGAGAAAAGATGATTGCGTGCCCTCACAAATTTCCCATGAACTTGCAGTAAATCCAACATTTTCTGAACATGGCGCTGGCCTTGCTGCACCTGGTAATAAACCATAGCAATAAATGGGGTGATCTGCACATGCATGATAAATCTGATGCACCTGAATGTAGGCTTACAGGATGGACATGCTGTGCACAGACTGGCCATTTTCCAGGTCTTTTGTATGTCAGGCTTGCACCATGACTGGATGCCTGGGAGTCCTGGCAAAACTGCTGACTTCCTCTTTTCTGATAGCATTTCCAGGGCATGTGCAAGGGGTGGGACATATGGGAAATTAAATCTTAAGCATTATTTTTCAGTATGCCCATACTCATTCAAGCCACAATACCACCCTGAAATTATAAACCAACCCACACCCATAAAAGTGCTATTTCTGTCAGCTTAGGCATTTTTTTTTTAATTATACCTAAAATTCTTACATGTTCAAATCTATTCTCCAGTTTATTTGCATGAAAGTTTTGTGTGTGTCAGGTGAATGCTCTTCTGGTCATTAGCATCCTGAGTACCCTCTCAGTTTCCATTAAAACATTTACTTTTGTAAGAGAGCTTTAGTTTAAGAGCTGTGAATGCATGAGGACCTTCCTGTGAGTGATATAAGTCATGATGTCTCAGGCAGAGATTGATTTGAGCCTGATAGTCCCACACTACGATTGCATATTGTCCTCCCTCCTCTGAAGGTGTTCACAAGTGGTGAACTTCAGGCCACAGTGGAGATACTAAAATGGGCCAAGGGTTGATCTCTGCCTGGTAGGTCAACTGGCTTGGCACAAAATATCTTCAAACAGTGGAAAACAGGGTGGCCACATGCAAATTACTTATTGGAAATTCTTCCTTGTCAGTTGGCTGTTGTAAGTATGTGTATACACAAGTTTGATATTTTTATGGTTTTATAATCAGGAACAAGGCCTATTGAGAAATGGCAGCAAAGAACCACAAAACTGACTGGAGCAGTGCTACCTTCACCCCCACCTCTGCATTTGTTTGAGAGGAAAAGAACCTCAGCTCTGTAAGAGCAGGTGACTGATTTTAGAAAAATGAAAACATCTCCTTCTTTACTTTCTCTGGCAAATGAGCCTTCTTTACCATCATGATACGAGCTGCATAGAAATGAAGCTGGGGACTTCACTGGATTGTAAATCACTGTACTTGTGTTTAAATAAGGAGTATATTCAGAGCAAAGATGCTAGCTTGATTTCAATAAACCAGAAAGAATTGAAGACACTACTAGACCCTGTTGAGTTATAGTCTTGCATCTCCCTAGGACTTTCTCACATTGTTTTTCTGTGCCAATTCAGGACACTGCCTTTCAGCTAATTAGCAAATCTGAGCAAAGTTGGAGAGAATACATGTTTTTCTTTGACTGGGTGACATGCTTATCAAGTCAGTTACCTCCAGTCTGATACAGCAGGCTGCCAACAGACTTGTCACAATTTATGAAGAAGGTTTGTGGTGGTGATGGAACATATAATGAAAACCACATCCACCAATTAAACACCTACATTTCCTTTTAGAGTCCAAACAATAGACAGCTTTCCTTTTGCAAAAGAGATTTCTCAAATCACATCAACTCATAAAAGAAATATAAATTAGTAAGGAAGCTTTGAGTAGATCTTTAATGAGTCTCTGCCACAATGACTTAGTGAGGCATGACACATTCATGAATATGATCTACTTGCAAACATTCAGCCTTCAGCAATCAAACAAAAGTAATGCAACCAAATATGGAGCATGTTCAGGTCAAGTCATTAATGCATGTGATATCATTCTTTTCCTGATAGGTAAAAGAGTACACCTGATGCCTTACTTAGTGTGGTGTGTTAGCACCAGAAAAGTAGCACCAGCCATATTTTTACTCAGGTGAACTGGCACTGACCTCTTAATAATGGCAAGACATAGAAGATGATCTTTGAAAATAACTGTGGACTTCTTCAGCAGAAATCAGAGGGTGAGGTAGAGCCTTGGATATGACACATTCAGCAGTATTGCAGCCAGAAGGCTAGCAATGGGAGCTTGGGGGGCTGTTTTTTCCTGAAGAAAATCACTGGTATCAAAACATGTCATTCCAAGGACGCAGAACAGAACAGGCACTTCAGAGAAAGGGTGTCAAAACTAATTTTACATAATTTTACTGACAACATTCAATTTCCATGCAGTTGATATGGGCCAGATGCATTGGAAGACTTTACAAAAATACACTGTGTGATGATAAAACCAAATGATATTAACACTGGAGATGTATTTACCTCAAGTAACTCTGTGATATTTGGCACCAGTTGTACTGAGCATTGTGTCGGTATGTCTGTAAGCAGTTCAGCAATATCCATAGGGGACAATATCTGAGTTGAACAACATCAACTGCCCCGTGTTTTTTTTCAGGAGGAAAACCTAACTGTGTTGTGCTCAGCATCGTGTGAGTACTGCTATGCTTCTCTTAGACCAAAGCCTGTAGGACTGCATGGTGCTAAAAGCCCGCTTTGGGCTCTGTCAGCTGGGGGATATCTGCCCCACTATGCTGAGTACACATGCTTTAAGCTTCCCAGAAGATGTGAGGCAGATGAACCTTTTTCTTGTGGGCATAGGCATGTGATAGGCTTAAAAGGAGAGAGGTGGAACCAGACCTATTTATGAGACTGTGTTTCCTAATCATGAAAGTCAGTAGATTGCTCATTGTACAGCATCATTCATTCAGCGATGCATCTAAACCTGAAGTCTGTAATTTAAGGTGCGTGATTACTGAGAAATTTAGTCAGGTAAGGCAAGAGACATAGTTTTATTGCTTATGGGGAGTACAAACTGAAGGAGCACAGAAGAATCTTAGATTTCCAGTGAAAAGAAAAAGCAAGCAGTTCTGGAAGGTCAAAGACAAGCAAGTAATCCACAAAGGATGCTTGTTAGCCGGCTGGAGACATAACGTACCTAGGTTGGAAGTTGAATACGATACTAATGTGCAAGCTGCCTATCTATCCCAACCACTAAAAATCACTTTCATTGTGTCTGTCATTTAATATGCCTAACAGTTACCACACCAGCCCAAATTCGCCTGAGTTATTTGGAGTCTGGATTTTTGTTTTGTTCATTGAACCAAGCAGTGCAAGTTTATGCCAGATTAATTTAGCTGGTGGTTTGCCACCAAAGGAGATCCTTACTTCAGTCTTTACAGCTCCTAAGCAAAGTGCAACAGTGATTCATATGCACAGTTTAGGCAGGATAGCAAACCCATGAATAAACCCCACCCAACCCCACTAGGCAGTGGACATGCTGCTGTTTTAGAACATTTAGACTTGTCTCCAGCTTTCCTAATGCACATGCCTAGAGGCAATTTGGGGATTACAGGGGGACTGGAGCACCTCCCGTATGAAGATAGGCTAAGAAAGTTGGTGCTATTCAGCCTGGAGAAGAGAAGGCTGCGTGGAGACCTTGTAGCAGCCTTCCAGTATCTGAAGGGGGCCTGTAGGGATGCTGGGGAAGGACTCTTCGTTAGGGACTGTAATGAGAGGACAAGGGGTAATGGGTTCAAACTTAAACAGGGGAAGTTTAGATTGAATCTGAGGAAGAAATTCTTTACTGTAAGGGTGGTGAGGCACTGGAATGGGTTTCCCTGGGAAACTGTGAATGCTCCATCGCTGGCGGTGTTCAAGGCTGGGTTGGACACAGCCTTGGGTGACATGGTTTAGTGTGAGGTCTCCCTGCCCCTGGCAGGGAGGTTGGAATTTGAAGGTCCTTTCCAACCATAACTATGATTCTATGATTCTATGATTAGCAGACTTGTTAACCCAGTTAACTGCAAAACAGGGTGCTGGACTCTGTCATTTGGTTTCTTTTCAAAGAGAGATGTGCCCCTGTTGTCTGACCTAAATGCCCAAGAGGGCACATGTGTGGAGCTCAGAATTTGAGTCCTGCTTTCATAGCAGAGAAAAGCCACAGCAAAAAGTGTAAGCTCTCTTTGACATTCTCCTTTGGCAGGCGTAGGTCTTGGCTCCCAGCATAGCCTCTGGGTGTTGAGAAGCTGGCTGTTGGGTGCAGGCTTCTCCCCATCCTCAGTATGGGGAGCTTTAGCAGGCAGTGCAGAACTGTGAGATCCATTTTGGGATCTGGGGGCCTAACTCTGCACCCAGTTATGCAGCTTTTTCCTGTACACAAATCTTTTAGAAGAAGGTTTAAGTCTTAATGTAATTACATTAAGTTTAATGTTATCCCAACAGATATACTGAAGCCAGCTTCTTCACTCTAGTGAGGACTGGTAAGCATTGTATCAGAGGACACAGGAACATTTGTCCTACCTTTAATTTTTTCAGAGAAAGCACATTTGCCTGGAAAATATACCCAGTTTTGTTGTTAATTCCAAAATGGTCTAAAAAGACAGAAGATAATTCTCATTTAATCTAATCTAGTTAGAGCATTTCTAGAAAGCCCATTACTGGTGTGTGGGTGACAAATGAAGGTCTGGATTGCACATGCCAGGTATGTGCCTGGGGAAGAGGCATGTGCAGCATGTAAGGGTATAGGCATGCATGTCCCCATGCTCTCATGCAGGAACTATCCTCTATTCAGCATTTTCTGGTGAGACATATAATAATTCCCCATAGACAGCAGGTCATATTTCTAAAAGAATATCAGTAACTATGGGCTTGCCTATATGTGAGCAAATGAAATACATGAGGATGTAAATCGAGTAGCCTGCTGTACAGTCTGCAGGGTGCTGGCATTGGTATGTGGAAAATCACACACATATGTGCAGTTTTTTAACTGCATTTGCTTATATAGTTTAAAATACAGCTAATGTAATGCCCGTACCAAATCCTAGGCATTTCTTGTAAGAATGAGAGGTACTACTATATGGTAGATCAGTCAAAATTATTGGCTTCTGTCCAAATTTTGCAGATATCCTTTAGCTGTAGTTGGCAATTTCTGTCATACTCTCCAACCTGGTGCAGACATGAGTATGATGCACAGATTTTGGCGTTTGGTGTAGCAGATGATTTCCCTCCACAAAGAAGATAGGGACAAATAGGCATCCTGTTCTGTGCCTGTCAGCAAGAACATCTCTGTTCCTGTTGCAGTCACTTGTTCCTCAGGGTCACTCACACCAACAACACTGAACAAACAGTATGAGATTTCACACCTAAGGCTTCATCTGTTCCTCTGCAACCACCTCTGGGCTATCACAGGAAAGTCTCTGGTCCAGCTTTCTACTTCCTCTCTCTGTCTTTTCCACAAGCTTCATCGAACACAAAGGGCTAGGACCAAATCTAGGAATAGGTTGTGCTGATCAAGTGTGGCCGTAAGGGAAAAGGAGGATGCGGTGTACAGGGTTTTCCATATGCAACAGAGAGTGGGAATGTGATAGTGGGAATGAAATTGCTTAAGGCCAGACCACCATGTAACTGCCTCTAAGAAGCTGGCAACCTCTACTCCTTAAGGGAGATGCTGACAGCTCTTCACAGCAAGCAAGCTCAGCTCCTCTTCAGCTGTCCCTGACCATGCAGGAATGGTATGGTTACAGCAAGGGATTTATTCAGGGGAAGGAAAAAATAAAAAGGCTCCCCACACCCTCAGGATGCTGGTAAGCATCACTCATTTGACAGCCAGAGAAAATGGGGGAGTGAAAGGGGATTCAGATTTTACACCTCATCTCTATTCTCCTCATGCTCAAGACAGGGAGGAGAGGATGGTTAGTTGCCCCTCATGTCCCTCAGCTATTTACCCTGGCAAAAATGAGAGTTTCATGAGGGTGACTGGAGCTCAGTGAGAACCTTGCTCATTGCTGCTGTGCTGCAGTGTGCCCCTCACCTCACATCCCCAATATTCAGTATTTTCTCATCAGTGAGAAGCAGACAGGGAGTTGGACAGCAGCAGAGCTTAATACTGTCAGAAGGTTTCTTACTGCAGCAATCTGGTTTTTGCTGGTTATGGCTGGTGTTCCTGAGGACAAAGCAAAATAGAGAATCTGGCTGTTAGCATGTATCCCCCCTAGACCCTTGCCTGCATTCACGGACGCCGGTTATTTCTGGAACTGGGTACACTGCAACATGTATACATTAGCAAAATCAAGTCCTTATGCTGTTCAGGAAAATTTGGCTCTGAACAGTATAGCTAAAAAAGCTATCTGTCTGAGCTACTTAGAATACTGCACAGTTTTTGCCAGCTGAATAAAACCAATAGCATTTCTATGAACAGAAAGCTTTTGACAACAGTCTTTGAATTATGGGTGACAAGAACCATTCTCTTCATTTTTAACTTCTAACCCATGATGTATAACGTAACCCTCATTTGGGGATAAGAGGTCAGTATCGTATTGACTTGGCTTTAAATTGCATTTCATTGTATTAAGGAGCATCTGTCATTTTTATTCTTTTTCTTTTTTGTGGAGCTAGATATATTGTAATGTATGAAAAATTTTACTTCCACGTAGCTGTAAGGCTTGACTTTTGGAAACATTCAACTACAAAGCTAAGATGGTATTTAGTGAAAACATCCCAGAAAATTACGATTTTACAATTACCTTATTGGTAGTTTTGCTGCTAGCTACCTTTGTACTTATGGATTGTAAATTAATTAGACATACCGCTTCATCTTCTCAGGAGGCAGGAGAAGAGCTGTGCTAATAGCTATGGGAGTGCTGTACCAATTTGAGACTGAGGCTAAAATGACATAATAGAGGGAGAGGTTAGTCTGCTCCCAAGGTTGTCACTCCTGGTCACATTTTGATGTGAATTTATTGGACTGAAAGAGGTTAAAGAGGTAATTCTGCACAAGAAGAGAAAAATTTCTGAAATAAAATGGAGCTCATCAATAGTCCTGGTATCCATAGGGAGTTGTCAGATTCCATAATATTAACCGTGTAATTAACAGGATATATAAAGTGATGTACTTTCAAATAATTTATATTTCAGATGCCTTTCAATCTGCTAATAATATCTCCTTTTTCCCCTCCAGTCTCCTGGAATCACTGCATTCCTTTATTTTTTTTCCCTTGTCTGTGTAAAAACTCTTCACATCTAACAGATAGTTCTAACTAGTGCTCGTTCCCAAGGGTGACTTAATGGACAAAATATGGATAAATCCACATGACAAATCCACTTTACAATATGGCACAGCTGGCATTCTCTTCTTAAGTTCAGCTCACAAATAAACTTGAATGGAAACTGCATCAATGCAGAATGCAGGTCGGTGCATATTGCTTCATTGCGCCCTGGAAATGACCTCTCGTACAGGTGGTGGAGATGCACTGACTTTTGCATCTCCCATTCAGACAAGTCAAGGTGCAAGGGGTCATTTGCAGAGTACTTTGCAAGAAAGCATGCATTTGTTACTGCTGTTTGTGTTGCTCTTCAAACCTCATTTTCCGTCTCGGTGACTGGGCTTTGAATGCTTATAGGATCTAACTGACAGTCATTAGAACTCAGCTCTTATTTATTTTTATTGTTACTATTCTTATACTATTGGTCAACTAGTAGGAGAAAAAGGCTTCCCTGAGCCTCTTTGGAATTACCAAAAATAGACCATAGTTTTGTGTCTTGTGACCCAGCAGCCCCACTACATAAACTCTTTATCAGTGATTGCATCTCCCTCATGCTCTTCTTCACTGACCTGGGGAGAAAACACCAACAGCTGAGGTGGTTTCAGACCTATGCCTGAACTTATTGGTGCGCACATGCTGATGGACAGCTGGCTGCTGGCATGTGTAAAGGACTGAGTTATAAGCACTGTGTAAACAGCTGCTGATTTTCAGTAGAACTTTTTTGAAACCTCTGTCAGATTTGGTTGAAATCAATTTGCAGGTTTAAAGTAACAGCTGTGGAATAGGGAGTAGATGATGGGGAGGGCACCACTGTTTGACACTGCTTCCCAGGGAAGCCCCACTGACCATGCAATACATACCAACCTGTGCAACAGATCAGGGTTGAAAAGAAATAAAAACCTCAGAAAAACAGACAAAAAAACAATCCCCCCCAAAACAAACAAACAAACAACAAAAAAAAAAAGGCAAAAAACAACAAAACAAAACAAAAAAACAAAACAAAACAAAAAAACCCACCACCAATGCCAAACCAAACCAGAAAGCTCAGATTGAGTATCTGGCATGGAGCCCAAAACACATACTTGCAGGAAATTTCCTCCTGAAGTAAATGAGGTCTTTCAGGAGAAGCAGTGGAGCAAGTAGCTGCAGTCAGTGAAGAGTGGTTGCTGTGTTTGCACTGAACCTGGTGCAGCATCTCGCACCAGAAGAATCCTGACACATGTTATTCACAGCTAAGATGACATAAAACTACAAAAAGTTAAAGGGGAAAGGAGGGTGAAGACTGGATCTCAATATGAGTCAGGCCCACATTCCCAATGTGTATTCAGCATCATGATGAGGGCGAAACCAAAACCTATACCAGCAAACCCACATATCTGAATGCAACACACTGGATTTATAAGCTGACTCATCTGCTGGATAATCTAATGATTACATTTCTCTGTGATTGAAGAGGAAAATGACTGGTTAGTTACAGCATGCTGGCCTAAACACAGAGCCATGTAGGAGCATGTAGCTGCTTAGTGGTATCTGGAGGGTTTCAAGCTTGTTTGCCCTGTTATATATAAGCAGCATATGGAAAAAAATGCTATTTCCATGCTCACTTACCATAATAACATTTTTCTCATATATCCTTAATACTTATAACCGATAAACTTACCATAATGGTAGTTTATGCATATTCTAATAAATTGAGTGTACTTTTATCAAACATCAAAGAACAATAATTTATAGTAACATTTACAGCTTATCAGAAATTGAAGCATTTCTCCTCCCATGCCCTGGCCATACTATTGTGAAAATTCACTTATACAACCACTTACAGCAACTGAAAAATAAAGCATTTCCAGTGACTCTACAAGTTCATTTTATAATAATTTAAAACTGCCTGTTACAACCAATAACTTTGGTGCTGGAAACCAGTACTGCAGTTATAAAGTCCTGGCATATAAGTTCTCATGGGAAGCAGTGATTTTATCACAGCCATGAACACGCAAGTGACCTGAGGCATAAAATTACTGCTCAAAAAAAAAAGAGATCCATCTCCAGAAAATGCTCAGATACTTACTTATAACAATTACAACAATGATGATTTCACATCTGTTAGGCAGACAGTTTTAATCTGTAGAAGGTTAAGTATTTGACAGTTACTTGTTCTTACATACAGATTAGCTGCTTGAATGTTTAACCTTTAGATGTACTTAAGCAACTACTCTTGAAAATTTATTGTGTAAAACCACCCAAATAAAAATGGTCTCGTCACTTGTAACTAAAGAATGCAGAAGATCTGGGGTATATTTCACTTCCTTCTGGCTTTGCTTCTTCCTTTGTGCCTGAAAATATTTACAAGCAGGCTGCTTTAATTTTGACAGACACCGCTCCATAATTAGAGGATAAAAGGAGTATTCTGCAATTAAATGTGTGGAATCGGTTATTTTGACTTGATAAAGGAGCCTGCTAAAGAACATGATTATACCTCTACATTGAAGTGCCCTGAAAAAGCTGGGGAGGGGGAGAGGGAAAGAAGGAATTCACATGGCCTTTGCACTCCCCAGGATTAGAGGCAGGGGAATTATTTATGTAGTAGCAGAAAAAGCTTCAGATTTCTGTAGGTTTTTATTAATATTTCCTAAGTACCATAAACCATGGGATATTTTAAACCTCTCCCATGGAAATGAATTAAATTAAAAACTATCATGTGGAACTTGGAATTATTATTTTTTTTCTTTTCAAACTGGCATTTAAACAGCTAGTGTTTTCAGTGGGAAGGGTTTTCTCACTCACAGAAGCATGGCTTCCCAGGTCTCAGCTTTTACTTGAATAAGTGTATCAGACTATCTCAGTCTTCCTTTCATGCTTCTCACAGTCATGTATTTCTTGTTCTCCTGAAATGGCCAGAAATTAGATCCCCAAATGGGATCCAAATGGCCTTGGCGGCATGGCAGGGACAGTTTTTGTGGAAAAGACCCACCTTCCTGAACAAGATTTGCAGCATGTTCGGCACAAATATTTGATTTTTTCATGTATCAGAGGCTGTTCAGCCTGGACAAGAGAAGTCTGTATAGAGGCCTAATAGCAGCCTTCCAGGGTCTGAAGGGGGCTTATAAGAATGCTGGGGAGGGACTTTGTTAGGGATTGTAGTGATAGGACAAGGGGTAATGGGTTAAAACTTAAATAGGGGAAGTTTAGGTTGTATATAAGGAAGAAGTTCTTCGCTGTGAGAGTGGTGAGGCACTGGAATGGGTTGCCCAGGGAAGTTGTGAATGCTCCATCGCTGGCAGTGTTCACGGCCGGGTTGGACAGAGCCTTGGCTGCAAAGGTTGACATGTACTGCAAAGAGAACACTTGTGATGTATATTGGTAAGTGCTCCATATAGGAAGCAGTCATGATGGCCATACAGCTCATGGAGTGGAAGCAAGCCCCAGCATACACACTGCATAGCACCTGTGCTGTGCTCTAGACCTGCTCATTCCCTATCCTGCAACCTACACACTCTTGTAGACCTCATTTTGGTCACCAGTGCTTGTTGAAACTGGCCTTTGCCTGTGCAAAACCATCTGTAAGGATACACGCTGGAGGAACTGGAGGAAGAAGGCTTTTTTTTATTGTTACAGTGTCATTAACTGTTGTGTTTTTATGCCCCACTTACGTTGCATCATTGTAAATGAGACTGCAGTAGGTCCGTCAACCCCATAACACTGTAGACCATTTCAAACCCATTAAAATCTAATGGATATCTAGTGACTGCAAGTGTGCTATGTGGCAATTAGAATATTTAAACTGGGCAATAAAAAGGAGTTAATAAAATCACTATAGAACCTGAAAATATGGTTCAAGGTAATGCACTTTTTTTTCTTCCGGTATTTGAACAATAAGATAGTTTTTAAAAAAAATTGATCTGTTATCTTTTAAAGGCCAAGGAACATGCAGAATTATGTCTTCCTTCTCTATTTTCTCAAAATATTTTGTTGTATGTTTAGCAACCTAGAGAGTCTTTTCCCTCTCTCATTATTATGAACTCCTTCAGAACTGATAGCTAGTGGAGTCATGTGCTTAACCATGGGCTTCATTCCATATATAGAGCAAGAAATCCAATGAAGGTACAGAATGCCAGTGGCATGAATATTTAATAGTTGCACTTTTAAATTTTTTTCATCCTTCTTTTTTCTCTCTGGGATTGCCGAACACATCTGTCTGGTCTCTAAACCTATATAAAGGTATCTAAACCTAAAAACAAAAACCCCTAGTTGCAGTTTCAGAATTTTAAGATGAAAGTGAGGAATGCTCACCTTGTCTGTTAACTGAAAAGTAAATAAACCAATGAGATTCTTTGGTGTTTCTGGTGGCGTGCAGTATATTATATTTCAGCACAATGTAGGAGATGCAATTAGTGGGGAGCTACATGCCAGACACACACGGGTATAAATAGGTAGAGCTCCACTGACTTCCATGGGATTAGACCAGCTGGTTGGTGGTAGCTATGACTGTGGCATACATCTTTACCAGAAATCATGAAATTCATACATTAGGTGTAATTGTCATGTGTGGAAGCTATTATTTAGGTTAATTGAATTAATGAAAATAAATATTTATGTTTTAAGCAAAACAGTTTATGTTCTAATAAGATAACAGACACATTTTACACATCCTTTTCTTTGCTGGATTTTCTTCCCTACAGATAATGATCTTTCAATCTCTGTTCCATAAATATGCATGTCATGTTCAGGTTTCTATTTAATGCATGCATGAGTAAGTAGCACTGAATTTGATTAACTTCATTAACAATAAATAATGAAGAATACTATTTTAACTATTTTAGAGCAAACACTTACTCACCTGGCTAATGTTACTTGCTTGAGTAACCTTCTACATCCTAATGGGATTGCACACAGGGGTAAAGTTACTCAGATATGTGTGTGTAGGTTCAGTCTTTTATTATGTAGCAACCTTTAGAGCTTTTACTATCTGGCAAGCAATCATTTATATCCTTTTTAAAAAATATTTATGGCTTCTTTGACTAATTGCTTCTTACATGACTTAGAGCCTTTTGCATTGGTATCATTTGTTAAAACACATCCAGAAGCAGGCAGAGCAGAATCATTTTTCAACTTTTTAGTGTCATTTTTATAGACAAATAACACTTGTAAATGATGGATAATAGCCAGCAGAATGCTGTGTTGTATAAAATGAGCATGAATTATATTTGCTGGGAGATAGAAGGTTAACTTGTCCATGAACTAATTGAGGAGCCTCATGGTAAATGCAAAGTGATGCATGCACGTTATAGACAAGAGCTGAACTAGCTAAAAGGGGGATTTAGGTTAATTCAGTATTTCTTTTTTTTTTTTTTCATGCTGCCTGGTGTTCTCTTAAAAATAAACCCCAAAAGCCCCAATGAATCCTAATGAGCCTGTAGAAATTCCAGAAGGAGAGATGGAGCAGGATGTGTTTAATAAGATGAGATGTTGACCTGTCACAGTCTTGGGGGTGGATCTTGTGGTCCTTCGAGTCCAGTGCAGACTTGATCACTTCCATTTGCAGTTTTGACCTGAACATTTGTTTCTTGTCTCATAAAATACTGCTTACTTGGCCAGTATTTGAAAAAGTCATTACATTTTTTTGTGTTCTGCAGTTTATAGTTTATACTCATGCTGTATTTTATGGCAGAAATCAAAATAACTGCCTTTCCTTTACCCAAGCAATATATGCAGTTGCATATTACAAACGTGTGCAACTGAATAAGTTTTTTATAGGAGAGTTCTTGACAGAT
This sequence comes from Forpus xanthops, assembly GCA_032466535.1. Classification (NCBI taxonomy): domain Eukaryota; kingdom Metazoa; phylum Chordata; class Aves; order Psittaciformes; family Psittacidae; genus Forpus; species Forpus xanthops. The sequence goes on along the minus strand of JASSUY010038401.1, from coordinate 1,727 downwards.
GCCAGTTAATGTCAAGGGATACAAATGCTCAGTGCCAAGTGATGGCAGGATATACAAATCAATCTGGTTACAAATTTTTTCTGCATAAACAGTGCAAGACTGTGACCTAAGAGGACCCTGTGCTGCAAGTGTTTAACGTGATGCACAGGAGGGGTGCCAGCCATTTAAATGGAATTATTCAAGTATTTTAAATGTGTTTATGCATTCAAAAAAAGGGGCCATGTGAAATTAAATCAGTTTGGGCATGCCAGGTTCAGCAGAGATATTTACTGTGTAGATATTCTTTTAATCACCCTAAAAATATAAATGTTACGGTCACTTTCTTTCTTATTAAAAAGGCTGGATCCAGTTTGTCAGTGCTAACTCACAATCTACAGGATGTTGCTGCACAGCAGAGGTAATGAGCCTTTGGTCTGACCGCTGGTAAGACTCTTCAGCTACCTTTTTTTGCAGCTTGTTACTTGCGGCCTGTTTACCTCATTGCATTGATTCCTTCAGGTGTGAGAATGGATAAAGCTTCAGACTGTCTAAGCTGTTCTGATGGTCCAAAGCTGGCTTCTGTCTCAAGAGTGGTCAGCATCTCCTCCATGATATGATCAAGTATGCCTCCAGTATAGCTAAAACAAGGGCATCATTCTTGTGTAGTAACTGCTATAATGAGCTGAGCTTTCTTGCACTGGAGCACATGTAGGACCCACAATGCAGCATGTTGGGTGATGGGGATGAGCCATGTACCTGCTGTATTTGGTGGGAGGCGAGCTGCATAGAGTCCTCTGTGCCACCCTAGCTGCAGGGGCAGGCACTGCTTCTATAAACTCAGTCATCACAAGTCTTTCCTTGGGGACTATGTGTGCTCTCTGAAGCTCAGCTCAAATGGAGTTTGGAATGACCTTGGGTATTTAATTCATGTTCCCAGAGAATTTTCCAGTACTCTGGTAGGGCTAGCTCACCCTTGTGGGTCATTGTAAATACTTAACATTGTATTTACACATCCTGTCTTTCATTTTTGCAATGGTTTCAATTTAACTTTTAAATAAATATTTAGGGTGGGGATAGAAATTAAACAGTTGAGCTCTTGCCAGGATCCTTTTTTTTGTCCTTTTTCAAAGGCACTCATGATACTCAGATGTAAAACTCTGGATAATATCCTTCCAGTTAGGGCATCTGGCTTCTTGGCAGCCTCTTTGAGAAGTTGGCAGGCTTGGTGTTGCCTTTAAATCCAAAACTAGAGCTCTGGTGATTTTTTTAAGATGCTTTCTCCTTCTGCTTGTCATTTTTGCTTGCTTTACCTTTGATTTGGAGGAATTCATGCATTATTGATTATTTGAGTTCACAGTGTTTACCCAGTTTAACATGCTAACCAGAATCCTACGGTAAAGAGATTTATCAATGGTTTAAAGATTTTCACATATATCTATTTTAAAGTGGCCTCCAGCTGCATGCAAGAACGTTTTGTCTTTTTTCCTGAGTGAATCAGGAGTGAAGTCCACTGGACTAAGGTAATCTGAATGCTTTGTTTCAGTAGCTTCTTTATCACTACTGTAACACTCAGGTCTGTATTTTTTATTTATTTCAGAAGATAATGTAATAGTTTTAGCAAAAAAACCTGTTTGTGTAGGGAATATTTGAATGCATCAATTTTCAGAGATTGGGGGGGGGGGGGGGGGGGGGGGGGGGGGGGGGGGGGGGCGGGGGGGGGGGGGGGGGGGGGGGGGGGGGGGGGGGGG
>JASSUY010038400.1:26512-44380 GCA_032466535.1 Forpus xanthops | reverse complement strand
GCCCATGGCAGGGGGGGTTGGAACTAGATGATCTTAAGGTCCTTTCCAACCCTAACTATTCTATGATTCTATGATTACAGTACAACCAACCCACAATGGCTTGCTTTGCCATTTTTTGGCAGTAAATATAACCTATCCAAAGAAATACAGACTAGCTTCAAGGTTTTGTTCAGAAGAAAATAACTATGCAGTTATTAGCTTCTAAAATTATATTTCTGATGTATATGTCTTCCCAGAATACTCTGGATATTCCAAATGTCCAAAAGCAAAAAAAAAAAAATGTTTTAGCAATCAATTCCAATAATCAGGGAAAACAGCGTAATTTTCAAAATAGGCCTATTGCTTTGTGAAACTATAAAAGCTCAGGTGCTGTAGATTCCCAACTAAATTACAGAGTAAGTTGTAGGGATGCAGTTCAGCTGTTTTGGGCATCTTAACTGGGCAGAATTTAAGATTAAAAAATACCCATTGAGGTAAACTTGTGGATAGAATTTAAAAAGCATATTAAATGTTTAAGGGAGTTACCAAGAAATACAACTTTTGTAGATATAATTTCTATTATAGAGTACAAAAATAACCTAAATTAGACATTTTAAATAATAGACTTAAGGGAACAGGAGCCTTTTCAGAGGGACAAAGCCTTTGTGAAATGGTGACCTCTCCACAGAGTCATGTGGGTCTGTGGCTCGACTGCTATTCATCCAGCTATTATTTACCTCTCTGTGAGGTGAACAATAACTGAATTTCAGATTCCTCAAAATCATTAAAACCACAATAACAGTTGTTGTCAGAAGTAGAAGACTCCCATAGAGATGTAACAACCAAACAGGGAAACTCTTTTCAAGGCTAAAAACACAGGTGCTAGGCAGAAATTACCCAATGTATCAGACTGGCAATTTTCAAACCACTTTGTTAACTCTGGCAGCCTGTAAGTGTGGAGTACCTTTTATGCCTGTGTTCAGCTGCAGAGCGTACAGGGCTTCTCCAGCTCACTTGCAACTCTCTACTCCCAGATAAAGGATGCCTAAACCACTAATTATTATACCAGTGTTTAAAGCATACTGTTGCCCTTTGGCTGAGAGCTCCTTGATTTTGAGGCTTCGCAGCAGGTCAGTTCCCGTTGCTGGAATCAGACAGTTGGCTGCAGAGTGATTTATTTGCATCATGTACGTATTTTCATAGATTATATACATGAATCTTGACATAAACACCTTCAAACCTTTCCTTAGGCATTCTAAGAAGCTACAAGAAACATCTTTGTGTCCCTGCAGTTCTAAAAATGCCACCCCATCTATTATGAAAGTCAGTGACACATCCAGATAAGCAAAACTGAATTTATTGTCAACTTGTTAAAAAATATTTTCTATTATTCTGCTACACAGTAGTATGTTTTTAAAACTAAACCCAACCCCCCAATATTAAGCAAGTTGAGAGTTCTATTTGATTTTGCTAGTGTTGCTGGTTTCGGTTTTTTGGGTTTTTTTTTGGGGGGACGGGAGGGGGTCATGGGTTTTTTGTTGTTTGCTTGGGTTTTTTAAGACTGAAAAGGAAAACAGAATTTATTATTTAAAAAAAAAAATCAAATATGGGGCTTCTTCCTCTGAGCAAAGATTATTTGAACCTTGTTCCAGCTGAAGTCTCTCAAGAAGCCCTATTCCCTTCCTGTGAAAGAACATGGTTAGCCCACTGAAAAGGAAGAATGAAAGACCAAGTGATTGAGCTGCTGAGGTTTTTTAAAAAACTACAGTGGTTTTACATTTCCCCTAAGATTTAGGCTTTTACTGGTCTCCGATTTCTCTGGTCCTTCTTCCTGCTATCTGTAAGAGAGATACTTAGATTTTCAAAAGAAATGAACTGGAAATACTAATTCATGTTAATCCCAGGTGTTTGGAATCCAAGTTAGAAAAACTCATTATCTTCTTGGTGTATGACAGCAGCTTATCAGAAACTTGCCATCATAAATAAAATACTTGTGGGTTAAAGCAGATAAGTTGGCTTTATCAAAACATGCAAATTGCACCCTAATACTATAAACATTCTATAGGTTGACTGAATATGTCCAAAATTAGTATTTAAAAGAAAAAAAAAATCAAAACGGTCAATTAAAATCTATCACAATAATCATAAATGCTCTAAATATAGATTAATTTCATTAATAAAATTTCATTAAATAACAGCAGTTGCCATGAAGAATACTTTGTTTTTCTCTTCTCTACAATACCGCACTCTGTTCCATTTTGATCTAAATGACACATATGATAATATTCAACAAATGTAACATTTTGATTGACAATCCAGTATAACTGGCATTATAGAGATGGATGAGTGAGTGGACAGATGGATGGATGGGCAGGTTTTGCTAGGCAATTCAGCCCTTGCACAAAGGGAAACATGACTAGTAAGTGAAGTACAGAGTTTACTCAATGGCTTGCTTTAGGAACAAATTATATGCAGACCACATAGTATTGCCAGGGGCAAGAAGTGATGGCTGGAGATAAACTGGAAATTTAGGAGTACTCATTTCCGTGGAATAAATATAAAAGATACCAAAACAAGCTTAACAAAATGCAGTGTCTGCTTGAAAATTAATTAGAAACTTCTTCAAACTGACTCCCAATTCAAACTATTTTGATTCCTAATAGAAAGAGAAATTGAAAATATTTTCTAAAAAACACTGTCCTTCAAAAGACTAAAGTTTAAATGCGGGGCTTCAGTTTGAACTTAACACTGCCCTCTTGTGCTTCTGCCTTAAAACACATTTTCTTGTACATCACAAGGTACGTGATAAAATTAAACAAAAATATTTCAGTTCTTTTAAAATTCATCATCTCAGCCTCTAGTATGACATTTCTATTATACTGTATGTAAAACAATATTGGTTACTAGTTTTGTCTCATTTAAAATTTCTTATAAATTCCTGAAATAAGTTTCTGCAATTTTTCTTCTCTTGCTCTTTGGAATAAGATTACTTAAATTTTCCATACGTGTTAAGACTAGGAAAACAAAACACAAACAATAAACATCATTTGAGTAATAAAACAGCACTAGCATTCATGTACAGCGTAAAATTACAGACATGAAAAATATCATGCATGTCATTATTTCGGTTTTTTTGAGCAGGTTTTGTACCATTCTGCAGGTTGGACATTAGCCACACTGCAGTGCAAAACATTCTGAGAATCATAACTTCAAAACGGATTGTGTCCAATCTGCTTTTCACTTTCATCAATGCTATACATTGCCAAAGTCTAACCCAACAAATGGACAGCTGATGCAGAATGGATTTAAGACAGAATAGTTTCATGTGTGTTTGGCGTTTAAATCAGAAGTGCTGGCAGAAACTTTCAGATCATATTCTTTCCAGTAATGTATCTGTGACAGCTGAAATACAACTGTGCAAGGCACAAACCACATATATTCCCACCTTGATCTTATTTTCCTAGAAGTTAAAAAGAAATTTAAACAAAAACTCTCAGAATAAAAAAAAAAGCAACACAACAAGCAAAGACCAAAAAACTGTCCAGCCAAACAAAAAAAACAAAACCACCAAAACAAAACAAACAACAAAAAAACAACAGTGTAAACTTCATGTCAGTGAACATGTATCTCTTCATACCCTTCTGCAACTCTTCCCACTGATGTAGAATTTCACTTACCAGTGATGTAACTAAATAACACCCAATATACACAAAATGATACACAGAGCAGATGTTCAGTGCTGGTCTGTGTTTTCTTCTACTGAAGTACCCTACTTAAAAAGGCGACAATTTCAGGCGGCAAAAGTCAGTATTTGATATACTGCAATTGTCCTGTCTTAACATGAATGGAAGACTCATGGATGAAGCATATTAGGCAAGTGACTGCATCACTACCTGGGTCAAATAACACTCCAGTCCCCACAGAAAGTGACTGACAGCATAATCTAGCCTGTCCGGTCATTTTCTGCTCACTTCACCCCTCACATTATTGATAAGGAGTGTGCAGCCACTATGATCTGAAATTACATTCTCTGACATACGTTAGAATATATATATGTACCCTATATATATATTTACACAGGTAGATTTCTTCTACACAAACAAGTATGCGCACATATGTAAGTCCTGCATATCAGTCTCTGAAGCTGCTTGGTATTTGTAATGTAAAATTAACCCCCATATGAACTCAGGTTGCTGATATAGCAGTAAAAGCTACAAATAGAATGAAATTTATCCCGCACTTCTCATACAGTACTGCATGGTTATCAGTAAAACATGTGATATGTAGCTTTATTTATACATCTAAACAAATAATACCTGCAAATTTCTGCAGCCATCCAGAGGTCTTTAGTGTTGGTACATTCAAAAGATGCTATATGTGCCTCAGTCTGATCATTTGATTATGTAGCATTTTATTAAATGAGTTCCTGGTAATAATATTAACTGTAGACTTACTTACCCTGGCATTGGTCCATTTCCAGAAAGACTATAAACTTGACGAGGATTTAAAAGGTACTGAAATTTTCTATAAATTCTGAAGTGGTAAAAGAGACAAAGAGAAAATATTCACTTCCATGTTTGGAAATTTTTAATAACCTATCAACTGAAAGAATCAAATAAGTCAACACATACTATAATTATTCAAAATGCAGGATATCATACAAAAAATAAAATATTTGAACACAGCAACTGTAACTCACACGTATGGTGTATTGTGGGCAGAAAACTGAGACAGAAGTGCTACAATTCAAACATTGTATAGGCAGAAAAAAGAATAGGATAAGGAAGTATAACGAGACAAGAAAATATGACTCAAAAACACATTTGGAAAAACATACTGGTTTCTGTTCAAGTAACTTCATGATAAAGGAGAGATTTATTCCCGAAATTCATTGCTAACTCAAAATAAAAAAGTATAATTAATTGCAAAAGCAATTAATTTGCCACCCATCAAAAATGCCCCTATAGGCTGACTAATACTCTGAGAAAGGGAATCTATTGTCAATTACACCTTGTTTGGATTATAACTGAATATGAAGAAAATGAAAAAGATTCAAAGCCATTGTTTTATTTAAATTACACATATTTTAAATTTTTCTGAATAATAAGGAAGCAATTTATTGATACAGCATGAAAAGCATTGCCTTGCCCCATGACAGACCCCATTTGCTGTTCCACCCCCAGTAAATATTTCCTTAAATGGCAAAATATCTCAAAAACTGCATTTACAAAAAGTATGACATTTTTCTTCATTACAAATATTAGCAATCTAATTTCCTACCTTGACTACAATGTGGTAGCTGTTTCATTTCTTTTGTAGGAACAAATAAGCACATGAAAGAGTCAGAGCTCAGAATGAAAAATATGTACCTGGGAACTGTGGCAATAGTTTGGACTATAAACCCTCTGTTTCATGTTTTTGATTTTAATGTTTTTGTCCTCAAACTAATTAATATTTTAATATTTTCAAGAAAGCATTTATTTTTCCACTGATTTTTTTTCTGCTTTTTTACTGCTTTAAATAAAATAGAAGCATAATAAGAGCTGAATTTTAAGTCACAATTTTCACGTTTTCAAATTCAGCAAAACAGAACTATCTAGACACAATCTGTGTGCACACTGAAGGATTTTTACATTTTATTTTCTTAATAGCAAATGCATAATTCATTTGGCTGTACCCCTGCCTTCCTTGTGGAATTATCCTTGTCCACCCTTTTGCAAGGGTATAATACTGAATGCAAACAAATTCACAGTTATCTGTAAAATTGCCAAATTTGAATATTTTCTTACCTTCTCAATTATTTAGACACATCAGTTTCTTTCTTTATAAAGAATTATATTCAACCATACACAATCTATTCCTGATGCTATTCCTGACAGCAGAAGTCAATGGGAAATGACTGGTTTCACTTTGTAAGCATACACACATCACTGTCAACAACTGTGATTGCTGACGACTAAGTCAGATGTTTGACAGTGGAATTACAACACAGTATATTTCTATTTCTTTTGCAACATCTGACTAAGATAAAGGATCCTATTTTTAGTTTTCTAATTAGTATGTGTATGTTGCTTCTCAGTGACATATAGCACTTAAACTGGTCAAAGTGCTGCTAATGTAATTTGTGAAGCTGACCGTAAAGAAGCTCATGAACACCACTGTTGCAAAGTTACAAAGGCAGAGTTATCTGCCTAAAAGTTTGCTGCTACAAGCCATATTTGACATTACCTACACTCACAATACTGTTGCCAGGTATCAGTGAAATGCTATGAAAGCCTTGTTAATAAAGAGAGAAGTAGGCATCTCTAGTCTAAACCTGTTAAGTTTACCTGCAACAATGAACAGATTACATTGAGTCATACTTGATTAAGTGCATACCATTCATAGGTACTAGTGGAACTCAATACCAGATAATCAATCTGCAAATCTCACTGCAAATGACCCATCATGCTTTAGGTCACCATAATTGATTTATGTATGCTAGTCTGTGAAAAATTAATAAATTGATGGTTCATTTCCATTCATATACTCTCAAAAAAAAAAAAAAGAAGAAGAAACAGTCTATAAAAATTTGCCTTCACGCTAAACTGTAACTAGATGTAAGTAAGACATTAATTCATCCTTCCAGTTTTATACCTAGTTCCAAACAGCCTACTGACACTGACATGCCTCTGAACATCTTGCCTCTGTGTGCCAGGAAGGAATTGGACATGGATTCCTTATCACTGGATATTTGTGCTGACAAAGCCATGAGGCAGTGTATCAGCCAATGCCCCAGAAGACAGCTTTTTGTGATGGAGGTGCAATTTCACGGAATTACCACTTGTCTCTACCACCTCCTGCTGGTTCTTACCCTACAACACGGTTTATTTGTTAACACATTTAACTGTTGTGCTTCTATAACCACTGGCAGTGTTATTCTGTGATCTGGAAAACTGAACAGGCTTAACCGAAAATACAAATCCTCAGAAAATTTTCTCCACTGTAATTTTTTCCCTCCACTTAAATCATGTTTATGATCTCATATGAACCTCAAAATAGATGCACTAACTGAGGAGGCAGAAAATTACAGCAGGAGTGGCCAAGAGGGCTGGGATTATCCTTGAACAGTACTGCTGCTGAAGAAAATACTCTTGAGTGCACCAAAGTTATCTGAAAACAACAAAGGTCAAAGATATCAACCTGTACTGCACAGACACTGAAAGCGGAGTCAGCAGGAAACGTCAGTGTACGGAAGCTGATTGCAGTGCATCCAACCGCATATTTGTCAAGGAAACAATTGTTTAAACTCACCTGCTGGTCAGGCAAATAAATTGGAAATAGAAAACAAAGTAATGAGTATGGCAAAACAGCTGCATGATTTAGAAGGATGCTTATGTGAGAAAACATTATTACCCTTAAACAACAGTCTTTAGAAACATAACATACTTCTTGTATATTCTTTCTGTTGAAAGAAACTATTTTGCCAATGATGTACTAAATATATACATTGTACTCAAAGATCATTGAAAGCTACTGTCTTAATTAGTCAGATCTTACATGGAGACACAGAGGTCTGTTAGCCATAGGATGATATGGTGATAGTGCAATTTTTTTCTGATGAAATTAGCCACACCTGTCCATTTTATGCACAATCACTGAAAACTGTGACATATAGCCTGAGGAGGACACTTGACTGGATTTGCTGAACTCTTATCCAATCTCATGCATGATTAAAATCTATTTTTACTGTGTGAAAGGCTTAAAATCACGTTTAATACTAATTTGCTCCTCGCTTTTTAATAAACTGAATTATATTTTTGTTCTATTTTATGTATTCCCCTTTGGACTAAATCATTTAAGTCCAAATAACTGTAAATGCTTTTGTGTTTCAGGTGATGGACAGCAGGTACTAATCTCTCCATTAAGGACAAAGCATAACTGGCTTATTTTATTTTGCAGTAACATCTGAAAGTCACTGCATAGGGTTTTAAAAGAAAAGCACATTCAAGAAGAAAATATTTTTCCCTATACATTTTGCAGAAACTCTGGCTTTCTGAAAGAAAAGTTTCAAACTGTATCAGTAAGGTAATTAGATATGGTTGAAGAGAATTTTTTTGTGTGTTCTGAATGCACTTTTTCTATATATCCATTTGATTCCAACCACCCCTCTGTTCCAACATTTGAAAACCAAACCTAAAACACCTATTTTTTTTTTTTTATGCTAGTGATGCTCAGTTCTTCTTCTTCGTATTTGACAGATCAAAAAAAAAATAAAATGCAAAATGCAAAAGGAAATGGCAAAGTATTACTGGGGAGCGTATTTACTCAACTGGTTGTCAGATGGATCAATTCACTCTTTCTGAGTCTAAGGGCAATGAAATGGGCTGGGTTAGCATATGGTAAGGCATAAAATCTCATACAGGGAACTGTGGGAACACTAGAGTCTTGACAGTATCTGCAATAACCTTTCTGTGTTCAATGAAAGTCAATTTGAAATCATAACTTCATTCATCATGATCTCTCAAATGCAGAAAATCCAAAGTAAAACTGAAGAACAGCTTTCAGTAAAAGATCACCTTAATCTGAATAAGTCAAGATTATGAAATTCTCATCTATAAAATTTAGTAGGTTGTGGGTTTGATTTTTTCTCCTGCTTGCTGCTGTGGAAATCTTACTTTTGCAAGATAAGCTTATCCTCTACATAAGCCTGGCCTCTCCATACATGATCAGATTACAAAATTGCTATAATCAAAAAGCCTGACTTGAATCACCATTACTGTGCATTTGCAAATGCTATTTAGGTCTGCAAATGTCCTGTGATTTTACTTTTAACAACATATAACTGCCATAAGATTGGAAGCAGGAGAGAGGAATTTTCTGGTTACTGACTGAAAAGCAGCCAGATAAAAACATGAGAAGTAAGAAACCTAAACATTATAATTCCCCGAAAATATTTTCATTCCCTAGATTAAACCTTCAAGTGCTAATATGCACTCAACATCCTTATTTTATAATTCTGTTATGATACTGGTATCGATACAAAATATTAACACATAAAAGGCAGAAGGTGAACGCCTTCTCAACAAATAGTCCGTATGTGGACTTTTTTTAAACCTTTTCAAATCTGGTTTTAGATCCATAAGATATCATCTCCTACTTGTGAATGACTTATGTTTACATGACTATGAATTTAACCTCTGGATGTGCTCTTCCTAACACAGAAATTTTGAGTGCAACCTTGACACATTAATATGCAATTTAGCATTTTATTTTGCGTGGTAACAAAGCCAATTTAAAAGGTTCTCATACTTCACTTACTCAGCTGATGGTGGCTGTTCTCATGTTCTCTTCATTGTGTAATGACACTCGTAGGTAATGGTGTTAGTACATGAAGCGTATATTCATTCATTTTTTTTAAATTCAAATTATTCCTGTGATCTGCTTGGCCTCAGTAGCAGTTGCATTAACATAAACTGAGAAGTGTCAGACTGCACTACGTGAATGGGAATAGGAGCTTGAGAAAAGGATCAGGTTTTAAGATTGCTTCTACTCTAGAGAATATCTAACATGCTATCCCTTGTGCATTAAGCCCATTCAGATAGCAACACCTGAGACCAATTATGAGCTAGGAACTGAAAGCTGTGAAACAACATTACATTAATTTATTTCAAGGCCATAACTATCTAGAGTGCAGCTCCTCAACTTGCTTCTCACCTACATAATTCCAGACCAGATCCCTATCTGTTCATTTCAAGTGAGTACTATAAAAAGAGCCAAGCTGAGTGCTAGTGTGTTACCTTCCACAATCCCCATGACTGAACAGAGGATCAGGACTACCTTACACTACTACCGTGCCTGATATAAGAATGCTCAGAATGGCTCATATTGTTTTGCTGTGATTGCAAAAGCATGTTCTTGAAACTCTTTAGAATTACTTGAAAGACATTTCTCAGTATGTTTGACAGGCTAAGAAAATGGAGGCTGCTCAGTCTGCAGAAGAGAAGCCTGCGTAAAGATCTCACAGAAGCCTTCCGATATCTGAAGGGGACCTACTGGGAAGCTGGAGAGTGACTTCATTAGGGATTACAGTGGTAGGACTCCCTCAAACAAATAGGGGTTATACAGGTTACATACAAGGAAGAAATCCTTTACTGTAATAGTGGTGAGGCACTGGAAAGGATTGCCCAAGGAAGTTGTGAACGCTCCATCCCTGGCAGGGTTCACAGTCAGGCTGGGTAGCACCTTGAGTGACCTAGTCTAGTGAGAGGCATTCCTGTCCACGGCAGGGGATGTGGAACTAGCTGATCTTAAGGTCCTTTCCAACCCTAATCATTCTATGATTCCTATACTTCTTTTAGATTATTAACTGCCTTTGACACAACTAGCATTGTTGGTGTTGCTGACATCTACGTGCATCAGCCCAGGGATTACACAGCCAGCTCCTAAATGATAACCTGTTCACTCAGAAGTCTTCAAATTGAGTTCTGGTTAAATGTTCTTTAGCTCTGAGAATTCCCCTACCATCTACTCTGCAGGATTTTGTCCCTTTTGTCAGTTTACCTTAAAGGACACTGACTGAAACAAGTGATCCAATAGAGGCAGTGTGAAAGAGGTAGGGAAAGCTGTCCTGCTTGCACTTTACTTGCTGGGATCCAAGCTTTACAGTCTCACTGGATCCTTCTTTATGTGCTTTTGGGGACCCACATCACCCAGTATCCACAGGTGTCTTCAGCCTGATCTTGGCCAAAAGATTGCAACCATTTTCAAGACTTGAAGGATAAATTACAGTACTGACATGGTAAACCATGCTATAAAGATTTGGGGATTTATGTGACAATCAAAAATGGCCATTACTGGATTGCTAGAATGCTTCCTATCAATGGAAAATCAAAAGCTTTCTTTGTAAGAAGTCTTACAGAGAGGCTGAAGAATCTACTCACTAGATCTGTGAAAGGCAAGGTACATATTAGAAAATTGAATAGTTTCCATTTTACATTATTAGCCTGTCTGCATAATTATTACAGAAATTAAAAGAAAACTGTTATAGCTTTGAAGTTGCAATGCAAAATATAGCAGCTTACATCTTCATGCAAGTCACACAAAACCATACACTGAATCTAGCTACATTTTCTGTTGTGAAATGAAGCTGTTGCATATAACTGATTCTAGCTTTTAACTGAAGAATTTATACCTCCATGCTAGTGCATACCTCTTCTGAACAGGACAACAGGATGCTCAAATATGGGACATAACAGTATAAAATGATATAAAATGTTAGAGTCCATTTCATGTACAAACTTTTAAGCTTCATTTTTAAACATATCACAGAGATCAGAATAGAGGAAGGGGAGAGGCAGAAAGAGTAAATAAACCTTACCTTTCTCCTTGTTTCCCACCACTTTTAGGATTGACAAAAACTAAAAGTGGATGAGTGCCTGGAACTGGAGTGATCTAAAAGAAGGGAATAACACAGCCACTCATTAATGCTGTGTGTTGCATTCATTTTTTCCTATAGTAGACAGAAAACAAAAAGCTTAATGCAAACTCTATGTTACGCTATGTAATCCAGCTGGAAGCAATTCCATAACTTACAATAATCCTCACTTCATTAATTTGTCACAAATTGCAAGTGGCTTTTTCTTTTTTTGTTTTTCATGCTGTCTGTCTTACATCTGTGACACTATTTTAACCTATATTTCCTTTGAAATATTGATATATATAGGTTACAACCATCAACAGAGGAAAAAAAGCCTTTAAAAGCAAGAAATGCATGACTGATTCTGACAGTAATCTCCTATGGAAAAAGCTAGGAAGAAACTGTACTTTGCAGTGAAAAATAACATTATACTATAAATAGATATATGAACTGTTAAGCTTGATGGATTTTTTTTTTAATTACAGAAATCTGCAATATTTTATTTGATATAAAATCATGATTTTTAAAAAATGTAACAATCATAACAAAAAATGAGTTAAAAAAGTAGAGGAGAAAATGTGGAAGAAAGGCAAGCTTGAGGAAAAGAATGCAGAGGAGGATATACTGAAGGAAACAATCAGTTTTATCACATTTTTTAATTCTTTTGTACATTAAAAGTTTTGCATATTCACATTAATGTTTAGCTTTACAAACTAACACCTCCTTCTAAGTAATAGTGTTAGTCTCCATTTCAGCTGTGTTCACTGCCTTTGCCCTGTAGACTTGAAGAACACGAAAAAAATTGCATCAAATAATCTAGTAACTGGTTTTAAACCATAAAACTTGAATAATCATGTTTAAAATTATCACTTTCATATATAAATTCTAGAATCTTTAAAAGCATATTAAGAGTTCAAAGTTAACATCTCCAAAATCATGAGTAACAACTTAAGATATGAAGCTTAGACTATCTCTCTTTCAAAAGGATACACTGAAAGCCCTTGCTCCAAATCCTTACACATGATTTCTGTAATAACAAAAGCTTTTCAACTGAACATTTCATAAAACATAATGTAATGCGGAAGCTGAGAAACATGATAGCTAAGGAATCTTACAGGTATCCAACAGGCACCTAAAAGCACTCCTAGTAGGAAGTCTTAGGCATTAGGATTTCAACTTAATCCGTAACTTCACAGAGTATCCAGATCTGTTCCAGTACATACAACAAATAATGAGAAACCCCAGCAAATTTTGTGCAATTAAACCTAGCACAAAACAAACCCAGTATCAGATTCTATTACAGTATGTTGAAACATATATCAAATTGCAGGATACAGTGAAGTTTGTCACATATTTAATTTTTGTCTACTGTTTTAATCAATTTTAGTTATTTAGCCAATTCTCTTGATGTTTATTCCTGTGAACTAAGTGTAAACCAATGGTACTCACTGTGACAGAGATGGACTACCTACTGAAATCTCTTAGGACGCAGGTTAATTAATGAGACTCTTCCTAAGGTTATACATGATCTATTACTTCCTCTAATTAGAAATAATAATCCTGATCATTAAGCTGGTTAGCTAGAAAGAAGTAAGATGAATGTGCTTAACTATGATTAATTGTCTTTAAGTCATGCAGATCTCCACTGCCACCAGGTTTTCTGCTCACCGCTGTCTGATGGAAGCAAGGTTGGCCTTGATACTTTGCTCAACAAAAGCTAAATGATGAACTTATTTCTATATTAAATCTTTAATTTCAAAATTTAACCATATTATTACAAGTAGAAAGTTTTGGATCATTTAAAAAAAAAAAATAACAATCAGTTTGTATTCCACTCAGTTACAAATTAAGGTCTCTTTAAATTAATTTCTTGCACCTTTTCAAAATTATTCTTCGAAATAATGTAGATGTTTCCATATACTTAATAAACAATGAAACTAAAGATTTAGACTAAATTGGTGAACATTTTTAAGCCTTAAAGTAGTATGATTTAAAGGCAATCTTCATGAAGTCATTGGACGAATGACTTAAAGTACAAAAAAGAACCACAAAAAACTGTGGCAGACTAACTATATATAGCATCTCCCACATTGAAAGCAGAGGTCTAACAGGAGTACTATGAAGATTCAGTGGGTATCTTTGATATTTTTCTTTGGAACTCAGATCATTAACAGATGCAATTATATGAATAATGATCAAGTTTTCTAAATAAAAAAGGTTCCAAAATAGAGTCACAAAAACCCTTTTCTTGTTCACTGAATACCATGTTAAAATGAGATCATGGCAGCCAAGTCAGAGTATTAGAAACAGAAAAGCATTTTTTTGCCTGATATGAGCTAATTAGAGTAATATACTTTGATGAGGTACAGGTTTATTTTTTTTGTTCCAGACCATCTTAAGGAAAAAAACTAACATTGATTACAGTTTATTTATGGAATCTTCCATCTTCGTGGAAATAGTTTCAAAATCATACAATCTGTGAGTGAAAAGAAAACCTAATGGTCTCACTAATCCCAGTCTTTCACTATGGTATCCTTCAAGATCCACTCAGCTTTCAGAATGATCAGGTTATCATTATTAATACCAGTCAAAAATGTAACGGTGCTAAGATGGACTCCCGTTACTCAAAACCAATTTTATCCAACAGACAAAACCAAAGATGACAGTATAATCAGTAAATTAGGCTAATCACTGCAGAGCTATTTCTAATATGCGATAATCAGTGTTACATCATGCGCTACATTGCAGATATGGCATTACAGAACAAAACCAATCACTTCAGAAAACACCTCAAATACATTAAATAATTATTCTACCATCTCAGTCCTCACTTTCTTTCTCTCCTTCTCAAGCGATGATAAATAAAAGCTGTGGCCAATCCTAGGCTTAAGATTCATCATGGAAAGAGAAGACAGAATCTAAGTATTGGATTATACTAACAAACTTATAAAAAATTTTACCCCTAATTAAATGAAAGCACAATTTTTCATTATTTAAGGTTGTGTGTGCTAGAGTCAGTGATGCTAGGGGTTCACTACATTTAACAGAACAGGTACTATATTCCAGGCAGTATATCACATGAGTGGAAAATAAGAGACTTGAAAAATGCCTGAAAATACAGTATGAGCATCAGCAATCTAACACTTGGAAGAAAACCAAAATTCATAATGAAGCATAGCACTACTACCAAAAGGACATGCCAAAAATACTCTATCTAGAATCACTGGGCTCACTGAATTGCACGGGTATCATCCAAAAGTTAGAAAACTGTGTGCTTCTTTAGCACACGTTTGTCAGTCACGCTGTGACTGATTAGATAGAACTTTAGCTTTCTGTCAATGAACACACTAGCCTTACTGCTACATGCTCTGTCAAGATGATCTGGAGAGCAACGCGGTCCATGAGAATAAGAAGTACAGGAGAGCCTTGAGAGCCATGAATAGCAATTGCTATAACATCAGACTTAGGCCATCAATGGAGCAGCCATGTGACTGCATAGGTTTTAGGATTTGGATTCTTACGGGGAATTTTTTTTTTCCTTTTCCTTGGGTTTTAACAAGAATGTTTCACTAACCTAAGAAGCTGAAACAATAAAATAAGCCTTTCTATCCTGACCCAATAAGGTATGCAATGAAATGACTATAAAGTATACAGCATTAGACATACGGTAATGGGATCTTTCACATTTGCCGTACCTCAACTGCAGTACATCAGAAGATCACAAAGAAGTAAAGAATCACACGTGAACATTGATTTTAGTCAAAACTACTCATAATCCAAGGGAAAGAAGTTGAGCAGTTTAGGCAGAACTCCTTAGACATGCCTCTAAGCAACCTCCCAAAAATCACATTAGCTCATCACACACAAAGGCTTTTCTTTTGAGTAGAAAAAAACTCCTTTCTTTGTTACAGATATTGCTATTACTGAAACCACCTTGCCTCACTCATAATTTTGATGTGTCAAATACCTTACTTGAAAATACCTGGACAAATAACATCCTTGAAGTCTGACCAACTTAACAAGTTTAAATGAGAATAGTGAACAACTATCAAGAGACTTACAATGTAAATTTACACAATGGCATGTGACGGATATTAAACAAATAGAGTTCACTTTCATCACACAATACAAGTGTGTTAGAGTTAGTTTTCCCTTCCTATTATTGTATTAGGAAATTGTACCAATTACATGAGATGCAGATTTGCACCACAAGATTCCTGTACAGACAGAAGAATTTACCTATTTTATTTTTAAATATGTAAAAGTGAAATATTAAAGAGTGACTGCATAGGAAACAATTTTAAAGATCGTTTATCACTGTCTTCACACCTACAAGTAACTCTTGAAATTTAAATAACAATAATCACACCTGAAGACCTTGTCCATCAATGGTGATAGAATTTGCTCTTTGCATTTTGTTCCGCTCTCCCAGTTTGTTCATTTGCTGGGGACAACTCTTTTCTTTTTTCACTGTTGCCTGTCTTTCCTTGAAAAAAACGAAAAGGAGAAAACAGAAAATTTTAACATTCTGTAATGCTATACAACTATAAGTGAGACTGTGCCTCCACAAATTTTGTGTTAGTACTAGAGAATAATGTCAGATTATGCTTTAATGAAAATGAGACCTCAGTGAAGTTATTACAGAATGTCCAGCTACTTCACATAACATCTATTTATGTGCCTGGACATTCCATAAGGACTAGGCAATAGATGGATAAAAAGTGTGCAGTCACAACACAAATTAATGCAATGATGTGAAAAGATAATCTGACAGTATCAGGATGGCATTCTGAAACTTGAAAGCTAACCATAAGATATATTCAATAATTTAATAAGCACATAATATATTGATCATATATTTACCAAAACTTCATCCTAACTGCTAGCAAAGGTCTGATGCTTCAAGAGTACTTTACCACTTTGGCAAAGTGCACCTTTTCTAAATGTATCAATCAACTGGCTGAGTGTCTTTTCATAAAACATGTATTTTGTACAAGAAAGAAACCAGAATCTTCATCAGATTCTAAGCCACTAGCAACTTCTTATGCTGATACATAGCATAATCAAATAGTTATTGCAAGAGGAAAGCTCAGAAATATGTTGCTGTAATCATATTTTCAAACCTTGTCAGGTCATTTCAGTGAATTCTGGATGAAAAAAATAAAACAAAAATCCTTGCTTTTTGTACCTCATTTATCCTATTTATAAACTGCACCCATCATGTCCTTTTAGGTTGTCTGAAAATGCACCATGAATTAAGACAGCAGATGTTCATCAAATAAAACCCCCAACAGTGTCCCCAGTCGTAACTGCACCCCAACCACATTCCTCACTTCAGAAGCGCAAGGAGGCTTTAAACTAGTCAGGGGAATGGGCTGGCACAAAGCTGCTGCATGAGAAAGGAGCATGAAGGACACTTGTACCCCCTGCAACTGCACTCAGTAAGCACTTCATTAAATGTTACCATTTATGTTCCACACCAGGCCAAACCCATCTCTGTGCTACCTCTGATAAAGCCTTAGGGATTGCACTAGCAATTAATCCATGCCACTCTTCCTGGAGCAGTTTTAACTGGTAAGAAACACTGACACAGATTCCCTAGCAGGAAGGCAGTAACTTCCAGCTTAACACAGAGCCTTCTAACACAGATGTGGACTATCACTGGTTTTATACCATTTTTAGTTTCCCTAAATTTAGAGACTGCCAGAGCTTCAATCGAGCCCTGATGCAAATAGTTGTCCAAGTTATCTCAGCCTGCTTTGGGTACAATATGATAACATTTGGGTACAATGTGACAATACGATAACATTTCTTATAAAAGGACTGACAAACCTGTGCCACAGAAACCAGGGGAGTCTACGCTACTTTCCTTATGCAAGTGAGATTCATAAGAGGTTAGTTAACTGGGCTCTTGGATGATCTGAGTAACTTGATCAGTTAAAGAGGAGGTCCAATAGTCTAGACTACAATATCATTGCTTCAAACAGCAAACAGCAAAAGCAATTAAGAGTTATTCATCTCAGTGCGAACCTTCAAAACACAAACACTGACTGCATTTATCAAATAATGATATTTTTTTAGAAACTAGAACCAGGATGAGGCACGCAGCCAGGATAGCATTTGTGAACTAGAACAAAACATTAATGCACAATGATACTGGTTAGTGCTAAGGACAGTTGGTAGAAAACTTCAGTATGAAGGAAGTTTCACACTTCATTATCTATGTAAGAAGCAGCTTTGGGGTTTTAAACAACTTTGCAAATAACTACCCTTAAAAGTCACGATATTTTATAATCAGTAATATATTACAGCAAAATCTGGTTCTTGGATACTGCAACATCTTCAAAACACCAAATCACACGCCACTAAAGCAGTCACACAGCTAGTAAAAATTCTGATTTCTGAAAAAAAACCAAAAAACAAAAAACAAAAAACAAGAGATGGAGAGCAAAATTTAAAAAGTCCAGATAAATGTTAAGCTGGACAACATA
>JASSUY010038400.1:0-26412 GCA_032466535.1 Forpus xanthops | reverse complement strand
AAAAAACAAAAAACAAAAAACAAGAGATGGAGAGCAAAATTTAAAAAGTCCAGATAAATGTTAAGCTGGACAACATACTTTTGATAGTTCAAAGTAAAAGGCACAAAAGGAAAAGATCCAGCACAGAGTATGCATATGAAGAGTGGTAAAAAACCCACTGTTCAAAAGAGGCCTGCTTATAAAGTGTGGCACTGAAAATCTGCTTGTACATATGATGCTACTACTTAAATTATTTATACACTGCTGAGAACTGTCTTTACATAAAGGATGATTCTATGATTCTACGATGCTTGCCACAGTGCCCAAGCCTACTGTTATCAATCAGTCACAAGCAAAATGCAGTAAAAATTGCTTCAAGCAAAGGTTTGGATATTCATATTTTTGTTTCAGCATGATATAGCCGACGGCAGTCAGCCTTGGCCTGAGGACAGCTGCATTAGCAATATTAACTCTCCAATCTGTATTACCTTTTCCATAAGCAAAAAAATTGTTTAAACCACAGACAAAAGCAGCTTCTCCTAAGCACTGACTAGACAAGATTAGGCCAAACACCTCAAAAAATACAAAGAAAAGAGAATACTCATAATAGAGAGATTCCTAGAATAGTATTCAAAAAAATCAGATATGGATACCTGACATATCATTGAAGGTCTGCTTCCTTCAATTATGATTTTTGATTTTGTATCACCTTTATAAGCACATGAAACCACATTATATGCCACCACATGTACTGATACTGCTCTCTGACCATTTCTGAAGAAGTTGATAGGAGATTCTACATCTCCTGGAGTTATATATCCTATAATTTTGGGGTATGAGTCATACCACTGAGGATCTGACTTACAGTTTGCATCAAATAATACAAGAATGTGTATCTTAATTCTCCTGAATAAATCTAATAATGTAAAATAAAAATATTTACCATTTCATTTAAAAAATCTCAAATATTCTCACACAAATACTTTGTTTTGTATATGAAATAGAAAGCTGGTTTTCTAAGCCAGTTGTACGTAACTGTTAAAATAGCTTTCTTTGAGGAACTATACCATTACTAAGATATCCAAGAGCATGATGAACTAAACAGTGTCATTTTTTAATGAGATAATAACAGTTTAAAAACATCATCTGTGAATAATAGCCTAAAAATTCTACCAATGTTAAGACAAATTTGACATGCATTGAACAAATGGTTTTAAAAAAAAAGAAAAAAATATTTTTCAAGGTTAGAAATATTTCTACGACATTTTTGCTGTATTTATTATCTTGTTAATTAAAGCATACGAAACAACTAATGAATCTGAAACTATTTTGTTTAGTGGACATGCATGAGGTTGAGATAGATACTAAATACAGCATTTTAAAAGCTATTGTACATTTTGATGGCCCAAACAATCAAGCTTTTCTGTTCTTCCGGTACGTGCCAGAGCACAATACCTCTCCAAAAATATAATTACCACAACAATTTTTTTTTTTTTCCCCAACCATTTTTGCACCTCTCATGCCTTCTTTTTTTCCTCTTGAATTCCCACTTTGAATTCAATATCCATTATCTGGAGTTTCTACCATTCAGTATTGCTCCAGAGACATCACTATTAGGTAAGAAGTACTCAGTTGTACCTATCCCTTGTTCATACAAATAAGAAAAAATAATTGACAAATAAGAAAGGGCGTTTCAAATAATAACATAGAATACCATGTCTTGATTTCAGCTCAGCCCCAAAATGCACTTTATAGCAAGAAGAATGCACAACATCATGATCCATTAGTACTCGTGCGTACATGGATGTCTCCTATTACGCACCTCAGGGAGCAAACCTCCTAAAGCGGGTAGCGTCTGTTGGAAAAAGAGAATGTTAGGCTGCAACACCAAACAGCTGGGATGGCAAAGGGCATGGAGAGAGCGCTCACAAGGAATGTTACCCTGCACAGCTGTACTTAACGAACATACTTTAATTATTTGCACAACTGTACGCCTCCAAAGTTCTTGCTGTTGCATTATGTAACATATTCTGGGAAGTACCTGTGGGATCACTTTAGCACCAGTGAAAAATATTAGAATACCTGAGGAATTTATTCTTTTGAATAGTAAAAAAAGATACTTGGCAGATAAAATGAAAATACCCCGCAGGTGCCAAGTCTTTCGATCTTCATCCACAGTGAGAAATCTTATGTAAAAAGCTTTTCTCCTACGGCAATTGACAAGCTGTACAACATTCATGCTCAAAAAGTATCTCTACTCTTTCTTTATATAGAGGTACAGTCTTTACAGAAAACACTAACATTCAGAAACATCATACCCCATAGTAGTATTTACAAAATCATATTAATAGGAACTAATGGCTTACAAAAGTTGCCTTTTCACATTTTAACTGACACAGAATCCAGTGCCAGCATAACAAAAATTTACTTTTCCTACCCTGTATCTTAATCAGTAAGTGCAAATTTAGTTTTCCGGATTATTTCATACACAGCTCAGATTATTTAAAACAATTTATCATTAGCCATTATCAATAATTTATATATTAAATAGCATTATAAGGCTATTAATGAATGAATAATCACACAGTTTGTCAAGTGACCTCCAAAAATTTGAGGTTACTTCTGTATGCTAATTACTTCTTTTATACAACATGCCTTCAGATAAAGCATATATCCAAAAACCCAGCTTGAGGGTGTGAGTGTATAAGCAGAGAACCAAATCCAAGGTTAAAACAAAAACTGAGATAGCTATTAAAAAATATGTTTTATTTTAGAACTGTGAAACTTGAACTTGAAAAATACTGAACAGAGGAATTTGGTCATACAAGATAAGATGGAACCCAAGGAATACTGTGTAAAGGTATCCTCAAATGTTTGCAGGATGAAGGCGGTGGAAGTTCAAGTATGTGACTTGAATACCAAACTAATGATTTGGGTTCTTCTAAAGAACTTGGAGGAAGGTTGCTCCAAGATTCTATAGCACTATTTTGGTTAATGACATGGGAATCTCCAACGGATGCACAACCTGTGTTTTAATATGTAATGAAGTATTAGAATAGGTACTTCTAGGCTATCATTTTGTAAACCTACACGTTATTCAAGACCACACTTACAAAAATTCTATTCCATGAAATTTCTGTCTGTAGTTACACAATAACCAAAGAAAATCAAAGATTGAGTCACACTGAAAACTGCAAAAAATCCCACGACCACTAACTCAAAAACTTGAGAAGCAATGTGTAATATCTATTAGATATTATATAATTGCATTAGATATAATGATCTTAATGTGCCAAAATATTTTTAAAATTTACTTTATAAATGTTTCTCTACATTTCCAGCTCTAGCACTGTGTACATACTAATCAGAAGGGCCAATATGAGGGCATCACACCATACTGTCTTGAAAGCTCATAGAGCTGTAGTACAATATCCAGCTCTACATCCATGGGCTGAAGCTGAAAGTCATCCTGTGGACAAGATTAGTGACTAGTTCACCAGCAAAAATACTTGTGACTTTGCACATGCCCATACTACAAAGCCTTCTGATTTACCTGAGAGTTGCCTTGACAGAAACATTTGCAGGTAAGGGAAAAACAAAAAACCAAAAAAACAGAAAAACAACCCAACCAAAAAAAAAGCAACACATCCCAACATATTATGTCAGTCAGTATTTTTTCACCCATAATACTAGTAGCCAAAATACATGAAAAAATACAATTCTGGAATGGAAATAATGCCATTTAAGAATACTTTCCAGAACAGCTGACTACAAGACTGTTCTGAATAAGGAATTGCTACATGATAACTTCATATATATATATATATATAATTTGTGCAGCTTGTTTTACAGGTCTTAATAAAGATGCAAAGAATTAAACTTCAAAATCACAGTCAAGCATTCCTCATGCAGCGTGTTGCCTTCAGTTCATTTAGTTGCTTGAAGATAACTTGCGTTATATCTTGCATCCATGTGATATTTGAATCAACATGCAACAACAGGACTCAAGACTTTTAAGTTAATTTGCAAACTCCAATGAACTTGGGCTATAGCAGCAACAATATGTAGCACCCAAGAAAGACAGAACAGTTGGAAAGAACTTTGGCAATGAAAACATGTTAAAAACTAATGGGAAAGGATGTAAGAAATAAACTTAGGTAGAGGCACTAGTGATGAGTTGTGAGCAAGCAACTAGATATAACTTAAAATGATTGAATGTCTGCCATTTCAGTTTATCAGCATCTTATTATTTTAACATTGAACTGTGTTTGCCGAACAGATAATTAGTTAGGAAGATACATTTTCCTCCAGGGCAATTATTAATTTCCTTCTGACTTCAAAGAAATGAAAAAGCTTTTATTGTAGATAAGCACACCATTATATTTCAAATCTGGTTTAGATTCTCACAGAACTGAATCTGCAATATGATACGCAAATTAAATCAAAAATAAAGAACATTGTTTTATTTTTTAAATGTTTCAATTGCTGCGTCATTACTTAATATTCAATAACCAGATTTAAATATCCTCCTCCCCTCTCCACCACAAATATATTCAAATAACTGGATTTTTTTGGAGTAGTAGCTTTGTTCAGAAACTCAGAATAAGGCTAGTACTCAGATTCAAAGGATTCAGTTGCTCTTCAAGACACACACTGCAACGACTTTCTGCACTCCATGTTGAGCTTATATTCAACTGAGTTAAAAATGATCTCTACTATAATGAAAACAGAAGAATCATTTTAGGATTAAAAACTGAAGAAGGGATTAAGAAAGCTCATTCTTCAACCAGCAACTGCTAATTCCCATTTTTTCTACATATATTTCTGATTTTGTTTATCAGATGTGGCAAAAACTATCTATTAAACTATGCTGCAATTATAACACAGTCATTACCTATTTTAACTAACCACTCTAAATACTGATAGTCAAAGAAAATTCTTGCACAATATTTTCAGCTTTAACTCTGTACTACTTTTTGCCAGCAGCTCAACACACTTGTTTTATTTAGACAAAATTTGAAGCTACATATCATAATATATATTCTTAAGTTGCACAAGACAATTTCTTTGCTAAAACATTTGTAATCTGCTATGTATATTGTTTTAAGGTTCCTAAATAGAACTCGTTATTAAGCAACCCAAACCCCAAATCATATACATCTGCGTCCTCCACCAAAATACATAGCGGTTTACATGAATTTGACATATGATGGTATTTTATATTAGGTGTACATTTTGTGTGCAATTTTATATAAAAATTCTCTATGTATTTCATATATACCAAATTCTCTCTATATATTCTATGTTTATATGAATAAAAAACTTGCTTAAATTATTTAGTCTTAAAAAGTTACAATCATCTTCACTAGACAAAAGTCAAATTTTCATAAAAGAAAATGTGAGCTGTTCTAAACTTTCTGTTATCATGACCAATTTTTCCCAGAATGCTGAATGATGAAGCTGAAAATCAAACACAAGGAAATGTATCCAATTTTAAATTTTATTTCTTTCACTACTTGTTTTCAATATTATACCAGATCTTTGAAATAAACTGGTTACTGTGGAGACAGTGATAACTGCCATACAGTAATGCTCATATTGTAATCAGGGTACCTAATGTTTTACAATTTATTCCATCTTCTTTTTTTTTTTTTATTCCATGATTAAAAAATTAAATTATGGTTTCTGAAACAATGTCAGTAATAAAGTAAATAAAAAAAAACCCTTAAAACTCGCATAAACAAAAGAGGGGTCAAAATTATTGTACATTACAAAATAAACATGTATTTATTAAATAGTAGGCTTTTATTTGTTGATTTGTCATTACCCAAGGTTATACCTATTTTGGAGGGAAAGAGAAAAATCTAGTTACTTTTCTACAACCACAAATATTAATTAGAACATCCTATATGTTCATCAATAATTGGATCAAAGTAAAGGAAGGCACAGAATGAAGAAGCCAAAATGTATACTTGCATTTTTTTCCCTTTCTGCCTTATAAATGGGTGGGGGAAGAAAAGCTGTATCGCAAGAAGAGACCAATCATTTTTTTGTTTACTACTTGCTCGTTTCATTTCAATACCCAGTTTTTAACCTGGTTATGATCTAATTCTGTGCTCTTGGTAGGCTAAGACTCAATTGAGCTAAAGATTTTTAAACTCACTGCCAGTCAACCTTATAATGAACTTTCATTATATGCATGTAATTAATTGGGTCCAATGAACAATATCAGCACTGAGTTATAGACTTTTCCCCCCACCATATAATTAGAATATAATTACCCACAGGATATCAGAATGATGCAAAACCTTTCCTCTAAATGTGCCCTCATTAGGAAACAAGTCTCAATGTACATTTATTCAATCAGTATGAATTAATTAAAATGTTACCGAAATAAAAGAGAGTAACATTAAAGTGTATCTGACATCTATTAAAAGACTATCACTTGAGATCTGCACACACAGTTTATAACAGAACTCATTTAACTTGAACAAAAAAACTTCACCATATAACAAGCCTTATATATGGTAAAAAGAAAAGTAAAGGACTAGTTTTAAAGTTGACAGATTAAATTTACTAAAACATTTAAGT
Source organism: Forpus xanthops (assembly GCA_032466535.1). Taxonomy (NCBI): domain Eukaryota; kingdom Metazoa; phylum Chordata; class Aves; order Psittaciformes; family Psittacidae; genus Forpus; species Forpus xanthops. The sequence goes on along the minus strand of JASSUY010038400.1, from coordinate 19,842 downwards.
ATTGCAGTGAGATATAAGGAATCTTCATATGACATTGAATCTAGACATATATATGATTCTTTCGTGATATAGTATCAACTGCATGAGTTTCCCCATGGTTTCTTTTTCAGCTCAGAATATAGCTTATTATCTTTAGGAATAACATTTGACAAGTTCCATTTTGTGCAGTTTTGAAGATGAAAGCCCTCTTATTTAACTTGGACGAGCCACCTAGCTTTCAGATGACCAGGCATCTAGGTTCTCTCTCCAGCTTTTAAGAGAGGGGACAGTAGGAGAGGATAAAACCAGTCACCATATTTTAGAGGAATCTCTCTTGTGCCTAAAAAAATCCCAAATAAGACTTTTAGAAATGTCACCTGAGCTGAGATGAGTATGCTTATGGCAAAGAGAAACTGTCATCCTTTGTGATATTACAATTTGCAAGGGTAGTTATTTTTTCTTCACAGTTTCATCAGTGATTTTGGATGTGAATGGATACCTAGAAAATGGAAAAACTGAGAGGATATGGACCCAAACAACAAATTGCAGCTGAGAGAACATTTTTGTAGCTCTGATCTAATCCATGGTGCTTGAAATGCAATTTATGAAAAAATATCTCTTCATCTCTGCAGAAAGAGTTGAGGCTGGAATTCACAAGAACTCAAAAAATGAGACATGCTTTATGAGAATGGTAAAAACATGAACATCCTCAGTTCTGCAAAAAAGAAAAGATAAGGAAGGATTTAGCCTGTGCTCTTGAAGGAAAACTTAAGAGGGTATCTTTGTCTGAGATAAACTCTTGACAGTTTCCCAGAAGTTTGGACTTCCAAAGTTACAAATGGAAGTGACAGCCAAAACTTTTGGGATATCAAAGGTAGAAAAATTTCCAACGTGCTATTTTCCTACAACTCCTAAAATTTATTCTACGGAATATGAAGATAAGTTTAGCTCTGATACCTCAAAAAACCTGAGGATACACCTGGTATAGCATAGTGATATCTGCTTTCCTTTATCTTAGACATGTATGTAGCATTGCAAGAATATTACTCTTCAGCTGATCATTGAAGCTAAGTGTGTGTCCTAGGTGAAAAGACTCTTGACCTGTCAGGTATATCAGATTTATACATCTGCACACATCATTTCTATTAACAGAGACAGTTATTATTGTATAAGCAAAACCAAAAATTTATCAAGAGTGCTGGTTTCACATACACTGAAGTATCACATTTCTCAAAAGGAATCCCCGTAAGAGGAAATGGGAGAAGCTAACTAAAAAATTACTAACACAAATAATATGTACACTGTAATCTATAGCTTCTAGAAGGAATTCCTGTTACCTAAGTTACTGATGCATTATTTGTAATGTAAGTATACTCACGATTTTAAGGCATTTTTGGAAGAAACTTCTAGGTCAATGAATATACTACAAAATTATAAAGTTCACATTAAATCACAGCAAAATATATTTTCCATTCCTAATAATATACATTGTGCTGAAATACACATTTTATGATGCATTATTAGTATGCAGTACTGAAACATGATTCTGATGCAGGAAAACATATTTACTTTTGCTTATGCCTTCAAAATTTGCAGATAAAACAGACCTATTCAAGTGTGATTCGGCTCTCGAGTGGTTTTATATATCCACTAAACTTAACTAAACTCCAATTATGCAATGAAAATCTTAATTCCTCTATCCCTCTTCCTCTTCTGAAAGGAAAATGGGATTACAGAAAAATAACTGAAGATGAAATTTCATGCTGGGGCTTTATTCAGTTTATGATAATGGCAAATAATAAATAACAATGAACTGAAAACAGTCCAATAACAAAATCATAATTTCTACATGTTAACTTTGAAAGTATGAACTAAAATCCTGAGAATTAAATAATGTAATGCCGAATGTAATCAACCAAGAAACTTAAAATAATATTTTAAAATTATTATTTAAAACTTGTCCAATATAAAACTTATTAATAATTAACTTGCAATATTAAAAACACTATTAGGGAAAGAATTACAAAAGTATTCTTACAAAGCCAGCTTTCCATTGCTCTACGTTCATTGACAGCAATGCAATAGTTTCAGTTTACTCAAGTAAACCAAAAGTCTAGCACCCAATCAGAAAGCAAGAAACTTACTACAGACATGAATAGAAACAGATTTAAGATTAGAAAGTATATTTCCTTGGTTTACCTCCTGCACTTCTTAACCTTTATTATGAAATATACTTAAAGAAGACAACACATCTGTTCTAAACATGATGCTGCTATGACTTTCATAAGCATAAAATGCTCACTTTAATATATGAATACTGTTAGTTAATTCCAAAGCTCTTTTTTCATAATAGACCGATCAGCTCTTCTCTATACAGCCTACGCATACCAAGCATTTCTATTCATTGAACTGAGTTATTGTTTTTGTGGACAGAGAAATTTACTGTCCACCACTGCAGAATAAAATATACCGTAATGTTGATGCACAGCTTACTGCAAAACCAATGACATCATTCTAGGTAACCTCTGGCTTAGATCAGAGACCTCAGCATTGCAGATATACAATATGCCCCCCAAGCAAAAACTGTCCATAAGAATAACTTCATTATTCTGGGAACTCGGATCTATAAAAGATGTAAAATGTAGAAGTGTTCTGCCTATGCAGTTTCTGGTAAGTACAGTTTGAATAAGTGATAAAACCTGAGTCAGCTTCAGCTATAATATGCCCTACAGAAAGTTCATTCTCACATGAAGGAAAATGCAATATGCACAGTTTATGTGGGCAGGTGAGCGGGATGGTGAGCACTCGCCTTATGATCAGGGCCCAGTCTGGGAGCTCTGCTCTGGCTGCCCTGATGGTGGCCAGTGTATGCACTCAGAGTTGATAAGAGAGGAGACTGCAGTGCAGAGCTCAGGGTGTAGAGAGTGCCTGCTCTGGTCTTGTGAGGGGAGGGTGTGCAATGGGGCAGGGCTGCACTCAATGCCCCCTGATGGAGGTCCTGCTGCAGCACGTGGCTGAGCTGCGGGATGCTGTTAATAGGCTAAAAGATGTCAGGGAAGCTGAGAGGAAGCAGTACTGCTTGCTCCAGGCCCAAACTGTGCAGGGGCCTCAAGTGTCCACTGTAACTCATGGAGGAAAGAAGGAGGCCATTAATCCAGAAAGCTGGGAAATAGTAGAAAAAAACAAAAACAAAAACAAACAAAAAAAAACAACAACAGAAAAGGAGGAAGAGGACAATTAAAAGAAAGGGGCTATTGCTGTCCTGCAGGGGGCTAATGAGGAAACACACTCCCACCAGGAAGAGCCAGCTGATGCACTGGTAAAGAAGATCACTGCTGCTGCTGCCGTGAGAAAGCGGCGGGTCACAGTAGTAGGTGACTATACTTTGAAACGAACAGAGGCAACCCTATCTGTCAGCCTGACCAAGTCTCAAGGGAGGTGTGTTGCCTACCAGGGGCATGGATCAGGGAAGTTGCAGACAGACTGCCTGATCTAGTTAAGTCCCACTAACTATTACCCACTTCTAGTGATCCATGTGGGTGCTACTGATATAGATAGCAGTAGTTTGGAGAACATAAAGGACTACAGAGACCTGGAAGAGGTTGCTAGGGGCTCTGGAGCACAGATTGTCTTTTCGTCAGTTCTCCAGGCTACAGGGCAGGACCTTAAAAAGGCTAGGAGGATTGGTCAGGTTAATAAATGGCTAGAAGGATGGTGCTATAGTCAGGGGTTTGGGTATTTCGAACATAGGACTCAATTTAGTAGGCCAGGTCTACTGGGGGCTGGTGGAGTTGGTCTGACAATGAAATGGAAGAGTGGATTTGGTAGGAGACTTGCCAGACTGGTTAAGAAAGCTTTAAACTACATGTATCAGGGGACAGGAGCATCATTCCATCCCAACACACCCAATCACTTGCCAGAACCTATAATAAACGTTCAGAACACTGTAGAGACACTCCAGCTGCTCCAGCCAATGAGCAGGCTTCAATTGGAGCTCGGCTCAGATGGATATATACAAAAAAGACGAATTACAGATGTGTGCACATCCACGGGGGTATGATATAATAGGCATCACATAAACATGGTGGGATGGCTCCTGTGACTGGAGTGCTGGAATGGAATGTAACAGGCTCTTTAGAAAAGAAAAGCCCGGTAGACGGGGAAGGGGAGTTGCTATTTATGTTAGGGACAGGCTGGAGAGTATTGAACTCTGTCTGGGGGCAGATGAGCAGTCACTAGAGAGTTTGTGGGTCAGGGTTAAAGGGAGAACAGCAACGGGAGACATTATTGCAGCTATCTGTTACAGACTGCCTGATCAAGAGGACTCAGTGGGTGAAGTACTCTATGGAAAGAAAGGCACAGCCTCACGTTTGCAGGCCCTTGTTCTCATGGGGGACTTCAACCATTCTGATATCTGTTGGAGGGACAGTACGGTTCAGCATAAACAATCCAGGAAGTTCCTCGATTGTGTGGAAGGCCACTTCCTTCTGCAAGTAATAGAGCAGCTGACAAGGAGAGGTGCCATGCTTGACCTCGTGCTCATCAACAGGGAAGGGCTGGTTGGAAATATGATGCTCCAAGGCAGCCTTGATTGCAGCGATCATGAGATGGTTGGATTCGAGATCTTCAGGACAATGAGAAGAGCGTGCAGCAAACTCACTGCCCTGGACTTCAAGAGAGTAGACTTTGGCCTCTTCAGGAACCTGCTTAGTAAGGTTCCATGGGATATAGCCCAAGAGGGTAGAGAGGGGCGCAAGACTTGGTTGATATTCCAGGATCACCTACTACAAACTCAGGAGCATGGCATCCCAACTAGAAGGAAGTGCTGCAGGAGGGCAAGGAGACCTCCTTGGATGGATAAGGACCTGCTGAGGAAAATTCAAAGGAAAAAAGAGGCTTATAAAGGGTAAAAACAAGGACAGGCAGCCTGGGAAGAATACAAGGATGTTCTCTGGGAAGCAGGAATCAGTTTAGGAAAGCTAAGGCCCATTTAGAATTAATTGCTAGGGATGTTAAGGACAACAGGAAAGGATTCTATAGTTACACTGCAAATAAAACACAGGCTAGGGACAATGTGAGCCCTCTCCAGAAGCTATCGGGAGAACTGACTACCCTAGGTTTAGAGAAGGCTGAGGTTCTCAATGACTTCTTTGCCTCAGCCTTCACTGGCAAATGCTCTGACCACACTACCCAAGTCTCAGAATGCAGATGCAGGGACTGTGAGGATGAATACCTTGGGCCCACTGTAGGAGAGGATCTGCTTTGAGACCACCTTAAGAACCTGAAAGCGCCCAAGCCCATGGGACCTGATAAAATCCATCCGCGGGTCCTGAAGGAGCTGGAAAATGAAGTTGTTATGCCACTGATCATCATATCTGAAAAATCATGACAGTCAAGTGAAGTTCCCGACAACCACCATTTTCAAGAAGGGGAAAACTGATGAGCTGGGGAACTACAGACCACTCAGCCTCGCCTCTGTGCCAGGCAAAATCTTGGAGCAGATTCACTTAGAAGGCATGCTAAGGCACATGAAAAACAAGGTGCTTGGTGACAGCCAGCATGGCTTCACTAAGGGGAAATCCTGTATGACCAATTAAGTGGCCTTCTATGATGGAGCTACGGAACTGATGGACAGGGGTAGCGCAGTTGATGTCATCTACCTAGACTTGTGCAAATTGTTCAACACTGTCGCACACAACATCCTTGCATCTAAATTGAAAAGGCATCAATTTGATAGGTGTCACCACTCAGTGGAAAAAGAACTGGCTGGATGGCTGCACACAAACAGTTGTTCTTAATGGCTCAATATCCAGCTGGAGGCAGTAACAAGGTGTCCCTCAGGTGCTGGTGCTGGAACTGGTCTCGTTCAACATCTTTGTCGGTGACATGGACAGTGGGATTGAGTGCATGCTCAGTAAGTTAGCCGATGATACCAAGCTGTGTGGTTCGGTTGATACGTTGGAGGGAAGGTATGCTATCCAGAGGGACATTGGCACACTTGTGAGGTGGGCTGATGCCAGCCTTATGAGCCTTAACCATGACAAGCACAACGTCTTACACCTGGGTCAAAGCAATCCCAGACACAGCTACAGGTTGAACACAGAAGAGATTCAGAGCAGCCCTGCACAGAAGGACTTGGGGGTGCTGGTCAATGACAAAATGAACATGAGAACACAGTGTGCTCTTGCGGCCCAGAAAGCCAACCACATCCTGGGCTGCATCAAAAGGAGCATGACCCGCAGGCTGAAGGAGGTGATCCTGACCCTCTATTCTGCTCTCCTGAGACCTCACTTGGAGTACTGTGTGCAGTTCTGGTGTCCTCATCGTAAACAGGACATGGAACTGTTGGAACAAGTGCAGAGGAGGGCCACGAGGATGATCAGGGTATTGGAGCATCACCCATATGAAGATAGGATGAGAAAGTTGGGGCTGTTCAGCCTGGAGAAGAGAAGGCTGCATGGAGACATCATAGCAGCCTCCCAACATCTGAAGGGGGGCTATAGAGATGCTGGGGAGGGACTCTTCATGAGGGAGTGTAGTGAGAGGACACTGAGTAACGGATTGAAACTTACAGGGGAAGTTTAGATTGGATATGAGGAAGAAATTCTTTACCGTAAGGATGGTGAGGCACTGGAATGAGCTGCCCAGGGAAGCTGTGAATGCTCCATCCCTGGAGATGTTCAAGTTCAGGTTGGACAGAGCCTTGAGTGGCATGGTTTAGTGTGAGGTGTCCCTGCCCGTGGCAGGGGTGTTGGAACTAGAGGGTCTTAAGGCCCTTTCTAACCCTAACTGTTCTATGATTCTATAAGGCACGCTTATGCCTATAAACTCATCACCCATGACTACCCGTTGTGCTCAAGGTTCACACTGCTCTGTGAATTTCACAAATACTCTGGCAGTCAGCCCCAGCATCCTTTTAGCCACAACCTGTGTCAGAGGATTATATTTGATATCAACACACGGACAACTCACCAGTACTACTGGGCAGATTGAGGTGGGTGGTAAAATATGGTCCTTCAAAGGTCCACAGTCACATTCAGGTTTTAGATGAGAAGCACATTTGTTATGTAGCTACAGGAAAATAGAAAACAAGGATCCAACTTAGACATTTTACTACTACAGTCTAAGAAAATAAGCAACCTAAAATGAGGTGAGTTTATTTAATCTAATTATTACTAGAATACTAGAAAAAAATGAAACAGACTGCAGGAAGAATCCTTTTAGGATTGACAATACCAATGAATTTATACTGAAGTAAAGAACAGTGGATCAAAATATTTTACACTTGGCAAATTGCATATGTGGTCCAGAACACAAAATAAGAACATCACATGAGAGTACAGTAATATCTACATAGTGTTATTGGTGATCAAAACCTGTCTTTCAGAAGACAGCTTTTTGCACTAAGCCAGGAACTTCTGTTCTACTACTAATGGGCAACCTCCAGTAATTAATGACAGCTTTTAGTAGTATTGGTGTGCCTCTCCCATCCTACCTGAAGGTGATACAGTAACTACTGATTCAGTTGTGATGCTGCAGTATCTATGAAAAACACATGAAATACAAGAGAATAATGTAGGAACATATAAGAGCTTTAAGGTACATTGGGGAAAATTTGGTCTTGATTAAAAGACCACTGACTGCTGAGGAAGCTGAATTACTCTCTTTTTTTCTATTTTATCCTTAGCATTTATCAGTTTTTTCTGAAAGCAATGAAAAGAATTCTACTCTGAAAACATGGAAAGAGTATCCTCAGGTCTGTTGACTGAAAGAGCACTGGCTTATGTCCATATCGTTATAAAGGAGGAAGGGAAAAACATATACATAACACCAACACTGAATGCCAACAAATAACGATATATTTATTGAAATACTTTCATTTATCAATCAAGAGCTCTTGTTGATATCTTAAGTCTATTCAAATGTCTCTAAAGAGGATATTTCAATATATATATCCAGCCACACAGTACAAAGCATTCACATATAATAGATACACTTCACAATATTATTAAAGAGATCCACAATAAAATATAACTTCATATCATGAAATCTGGTGAAAGTCTATTGTTTTGTACGCACTGATCTTAAAGGCCTTTTCCAACCTAAATCATTCTATTATTCTATTTTTGCATTGATTTAATCATGTGTGCATTAAGTTCTTCAGGTAACACGCATTTCCCATAGATATGAATATTTAAATTTTTTAGAAGATGCATATATTTTCTTTAAAAAAAAAAAAAAAATCAGAATTTTGTAGTATAAATCTTATTTAACAAGTGATTTAGCTAGTATAATAGGCAGCATAGAGCATTAATTCAACAGGTTTAATAGCTGTTATAAAATCTATAGTTCAATGTCTGCCTGTGTAAATCACGTTTTTCCAATGACTGGTTCATTTTCCCTTAGTTGATTTCACTATGTCAGTATGAACTCCATTAAAATTGTACTAGTTGCTGATGTGTGTAACCTTTACCAGCAATCTGGTCTTCATAAAGTTATCTGGTAGAGTTAATGTTGACATAACGTTTCTGAATTTTGAACTAAATGGCACCTAGTAGAAGACTTGTCCACATTCATTTATACTCTAAAGTTACCTTTTCAGGCAGTTACTTAGCAATAGAAAATAAAAGTCCAACAAATTTTGATTTACGCTGAGTATTAAAGCCTTATTGTGAGGATATTTTGGAGGCCCTGTAATCCAAATCATTTGTCATGCTAATTCTCTGCCTCAGTGGTAAGGCTACTTGTACCATAATTAATGCACACCAGGCCACGGTACATCAAATAAAAGTATCTTCGCACATTCAGTGGTAATTAGCAGCTTTGCTACTTGGTGGCATGCAAACTTATCTGGGAAAAAATAGCTTAATCTTCTTATTAGTCTCTGCTGATCTTTGACAATAGAACTGGCACATAGCAAACAACAGAAATGGTGGAAGATATGTAGCTTTAAGGAAAATAACACTTCAACACAATGAAATTAAATAATATGCATCTTTTCTCAAAAAAAAAAAATTTTTGGCAGATTTTAAAAACATTTCCCAGAAATTCCTTTACCCCAAACCTAACTCCTATAGAATGCCCATCACAACTAAATGCCTAAAAAGTAATAAAAAAATCTATTGGCTGGAAAACAAGCAAACAAACAAAAAAACCAACAACCAAAAAAAACCCAACAAAACAACCACAAATGAACAAAAGAGAAACACATTAAAAAAAAAAAACCACAAACAACAAAACAAACCACATGAACAAACTTTACAAGACCCTGGTAGAGAAAGACAAGAGTATATAGAAGACGGAATCGTTGCCCTGGCTGAGAACTCAGTGTAACAAGCCTCAGTGAAAAACATCTCTAAATTTGGGGATTTGATTCAGTTGTTTTGACATCAGAAGTGACCCTACTAGGCTGTAAGAAGGAGAGCTATAATATGCAGGAAAGAGGCTCAGAATTAGTTGTGGAATAACAAGCACTCTCTTGAATTACAAAAATTTTTCGGCAACAAGCCCTAAATGTGGTGGTGTACAAGGAGTTGAAACCATATGGAGGATGTGATGATAATTACACAACTTCAGAACACTCATTCAAAAATCATGCATCTGTTAGAAATTTAAAACATTTTTCAGTAATAAAGTATTATTATTAGCAAATAAAGCTTTTGCAACAAAACATATAGAATACACAGAATTGCAAGAAAGTGAATAGAAGATTGGAAAGCGAATGATTTGTAGTATTTTTAAAACTGAAAATTCTCACTTCTGTCTAATTTACACCTGAAGCCATAAAACTTAAATAAAAAGATAAAGTTATTTTGAATATTTAACATTACTTTTACAGAAAATAAAATTTTTTAAAAATCGATGCAAATACAACTGCAAAACCTCAGTGACAGCATTTTAAATTTGGCTGTCAAAAAACACAGGACCATTTTTAACTGGAATTTTAATAGGTATTTAAGTATTTAAATATGCTCACAAGCACCCAAGATATTTTCAGAAAAATTAAGCCTTTTTCTTCACAGTGATTTCAATGCTAAATCATTCCTCAATATTTCCTCAGTGAGTATCAGTTTTTACGGAATTCCCCAAAATCTTGACGTATATCTTCAAGAAGTAAAAGGCCTTTACAAATCTAGTACAGATTCACATGAAATAATGTGAAAATACTTTTCCTGAGAGTTTTCAATTTCCTTTGACATTAAAAAGAGCCTTACATAATAGGTAATCATTGAGCAATATACACATATTATACAGATGTAAACAATTCTATATCTAGAGCAGCACACTCATATTTATCTGTCTAAACACAGATAGCCATTGCCTAAATCTAATTATCTGTATGCAAAAATTTTGGATTGGGTGTTCTATTCCTTACATAAATTATCCAAATTTTGACTGCAATCTGGACTACATATTTGTTTCTTTCTAAAATATTGGGTTTTAAGTAATCATAACAGCTTATCATTGAAAGTATCCTGGATCTATTTTCTTTGATGATGTCTCATATTTTGTGTTCTTTTATTATGAAAATGTCATAAAACATCCAAACTTGTACACTGAAAACAAACATTCACTAATGCCTCAGTCTTATATTATTTCAAAACACTGAACAAACAACTGCTGTTTTGTAACCATAATAATGGTATCAGCAAAAAGCCAAAGCCCTAGAAGAGGGCTGAATCTTTCCCCATTTAGATTTAAAACTTAATCCTGCCCTGGCCAGGAACAGAAATACTGGCATTGCTCCTTCTAGCATGAAGATCTCACTTTTAAGGGCAGTGTTCCTTGAATGTCATTAGTTTCAGTTATTGGTTCCTGCTGAATAAGGAGTGCACAAAAGTTGTATATATTAGAGTTGGTGCACAGATTAGTATATATCAAGATGTCCCTGTTATTATTCCCAGACACTCAAAATCACTGTATCATACTCGATGTCCTCAATTTCATCTGCCTGTCAGTACACCACAAATTAAGATTTTGCCCCAGTGTCACAGTGCCCTTGACCTTCCCCAGTATTTAAAAATATTTTATAATCTTTCTGTAAGGTAAATTGGGAATTCTGCTCTTTAGCATGACATATATTATTTCTATTTTATATTGTCTTTAAGAAGAGTACATCTTTAAGCATATTTTGTTGCAAGAATTAAGGACTCCTATGAACATTCTGCATATGCTATTTCTTAACCACGCATTATTCATTTCTGATGACAGACAAAACTTAACTAGACCTTTTGAATTATGAGGCCATAAAAGAACGAATGCAGACTTTTGTCTAACCTGTACTAAAGGTTTTACTACAGTATACTCACTGTAATTTGACACCAAACACAGTGAAGTCCAGTCAAGCCTTGGTAGCATTTTATAGTTTTGTGGCACTTATCACATTTTGTTGGACAGTTTCCTTCTACCCAGAAATGGTGCATTACCTGCAAGAGGAAATTGCGGACATACATAGAGTTACTAAATTAACAGGTAAATGGCGAAGTTAATGCTACCCCAAACTTACTTCAGCATTCTTTTTGGACTTGACATATGTTTTGATGCAAGATGCGGGAGCTCTTGAAACACAGCGTTCATGGACTGTGTACTTGCAAACTGAAAAAAGAAACACATTAATAGATGTTGAGGCAATGCTGTTTCTAGCTATACTTTTATGAAACAAACAACATTATCAGCATGCCATCTCCATATAATCAATCCAATCAGTCAATGAAAACTCAAACTAGACTGCTTTTTCCATGGAATACAAAAGGCCAATTAGAACAGGAAATATTATGCAAGTGAGAAATCCAAGAATGCACTATCATTGCATAACAGGAAATGCCTAATTAAATCAGAGCTCACTAAATTTTTTCACAATAATTCCAAAATGACAAAAATATTAAAGACAAATTGATGACTGCCAAATGGCTTGGTGTCATTTGCTAGTAGAAAGAAATCCATATTTTAGAAACTATAGGCATGAGAGCAGCTGGCAAGCACAAAAATAAAAGCCAATGAATTTATGTTGTTCCTTCTATTGATTTATAAATCTTAAATGGCTGATTAGTCCATTTTCAGATAGCAATTGTTTTCATGTATTCCATGTAATCACCCCAACTTTAACTCTTACTTTCCTCAATAACATCTCCTGAGAAGCTTTTTCTTCCCAACCTCTCCACACCAGTTTTCAGTAACCACTATTGTCAGCCGGGACTGTAAAGATCACACTAGCTGCATTTGGAAAACATATAAATGTCAGGGTACAATACAAAGCTCTCCTGACTTAAACTATACAACTGTGCCTAGATGAGGAAATAATGCTATAGCTTATAGCTGCATTCAATAGAGTCAACTATTAAAAACTGAGAATGAATTTCTCCCTGCTTGGTATATGTCTCAGGCTTTTGACCTCGAGAGCAATTAAGCACAAAGTACTTCTAAACACCTTGCTTGCACCTATTACACAAACCCAGTGGGAGGTGCAGCCATTAATCAGACAAACTGCAGGGTGTAACATTGTTGATTGGACCATGGAGGGATGGTGAGGCACCCTGCAGTTCCTCCCCCTCCCCCCCCATTTTTTTTCCTCCCACACAATCTAAAATGCAAATAATGAAATCTATAGCAGTGATCTGAAAATATACTTAGCAAGATAAAGAAATAGTGTAATAGTTTTGTAACTAGGCTCAGGCTCCTTGCTGCATGAAGGAACTGAAAGGAGCATGTGGATGTTCTCCAGATACTCTGGGAGCATTGTTCTCACCAAAAAAATGCAAAGCAACTTAACAAAAGGATTTTAAAGATGCACACTGCAGTAGAGAAAATAACAGTTCTTGAAGGCTGGTCTTTTTTGGGGCAATTTATGTAAGTTGCCTGCATATTTCTGGTAACTACTAAAGAAGATCTACATTATATACTCAATAAAATCTTCTCTTTCAAACAGATATGGCTATTATATTTCCTCACAAGTTTACATGAGTCGGATGTAAAAGAATATTAAAGAATATAGTATCTCAAGTATTTTTAATATATATTCCAGTTACTGTCACCAGCATTTATCAATCTGAAGTTATTCAATTTCTATTTGTTAGAATTTTAATAAACCTATGTCTCTCACTCCATAGTATTGTGAATGAAATTATACAATATGAAAAAGCATATGTGGAGGATCTATATCTGGTTTAAAGAGAACTGTGGCCCACAGAGGAGGGACAAACAGCTGACTTGGAAGTCCTCATCCATTCAAAATAATTTCAAATCAGTACAATTGTACAGGCAGAAAGGTCTTGATCAGCTCTGACGGGCTATTTTTCATAATAAGAATGGAGAAAGTAAGCTACATGTAGAAACTGATTAAGTTATCAAAAAGAACAATGAAAGGTGACTTGACACCATCATGAGAAGAATACAGTGGGTACTAAAGATCTCATTAATCTAATGGAGCAGGGTAAAACACGAACGAATCACTGGACTCATCTAACAGACATACTCAAAACAGAAAATAGGTCTTAAAAAAAGATGATTAATCATTGGAACATACCACGAAAGAAAGATATGGATCATCTATCTCCTGAAACTTTCAAACACAGATGAACTATCTTTCAGCAAGATTTGGTTTTTCAAGATACAGGTTATGAGCTGATCAAACACAGGTTGTTAGAAGTCACATACATACAACCCAAGGAACCGAACTGTACTAACTGCACCTAATAGTCGAATAAAGGTCAAATTAGATGTAGTAGTTTTTCTGTGTTCCTTTATCTTAAAATCTATAATCAAGACATGAAAGTATGGCAAGACGTAGATTTTACAAAAGAACTAAACATACAAAACTTTGCGAGTGTTACACAAACTTGATTTCTGGGAAATGGAGATTTTGACTTTTACAATAAACAAACCAAGAGTTCCATGAAAAATCTGAATAAACAAACATGGGATTTAGATGCTAGTCAAGTTGATATATATCAAAATATATGAATAATTATTAATGGGAAAAAAAAGACAAATAATAAAAATATAAAGTTGAAACTTAAGCATGATACATGATAAAAGAAAAAAAAAAAAAAAAAGGAATGAGGCAGACTCCAAAGGGAACTAATACAAAGTTATCATCATACAGAAAACTCCCGCAAATAGTAGCATTGAAAGCCCAATATACAGACAAGTTAAAAATAGAACCCTGAATGCTCAAGCATAGCAGACAAAGAGGGGAGACACCATTGTGCTGGAAAGGCTTTTGTGCTAGGAAGCTACTAGTTCTTTGTTATGCAGAGGCACAACTTTTCTAGGAATAGACATGTATGCAAATGGACACTAAAATGCTTATACTCACAAGAACAGCAGAGACCTTGCTTGCCTACTCCGATTAGCATGTTCAAACAAAGATTACAGTAGGCAGGCTTGTTAAAGTGTTTCAGCCTCCATACATGCTGCCCATCATCTTTCACATTCTGCACAGGACATAAAAGAAACACATTTCATTTGATAAAATAAACAATGACATATATAACTGCCAATAAAAATTGGAGATTGACTCAGGAACGTAAAAGACAAGCTGTTACTTCATTTACTACTCTGCATCAGATCACAGTATAATCATTCTAAATACACAGGCAACGATATAATAAAAAATTCTTCAGAAGCTCATGGACATCCATGTGCTTCAAAAATGACTCAGAAAAAAAAAACCAGGCTGCTGTCACCACTGCAACACAATGCTGGCAATAAATCTAGGCTGATATTAAATTACAACTAGTATTAAAATTAAATAAAATTTGTTCTAGAATAATTTTAAAACTAAATAAGCTGCAGGTCAGGAAACAAACACATGCAACCCAAATGAATGATAACATTTTTTTTTATATGACAGAGACATTCTTAATGACTCTTAGAATTAGAGATACATATCAATGTATGTGAAGTGGGAAATCTAGCCACACCACAAAAATACCTATTGCCAGCTTTAATTTATGTTAATGTACTGCCAACAGTCTGTCAAAAATCAAGCATTTAAGACTGAGATTTACATACTGGACCTCTTCTCCAGAAGTTGAATTCCTTACATTTAAGCTAGCATTTTTCAGTTAGCTGTAGCACTATACTCAAATACTGCATTAATAGACTGATCTACTTACCAGCACTTACAACTCACTGTAACTTATGCCTAAAACTAAAATATTATCAAATCATTTATGTTTATCAAAGCAATCTTTCAGCTGCATGATTATCCTCTTTGTTATTAACAGTTTGTTCCTAACAGAATCATTCTGATACCCCACTGTTAGAAGACTTTTAAAATGATGTGCACTTGGTACAAATGTTAAATTTAGTCTGCAAATTCCTAAGTTTCTTGGCAAGTGTGGCCATCGGGCTTTTGCCTTTTCGCAATCATCAGAGGGCTCTGATTAAACAAAACCAAAAAAAAAAGAAGGTAGAGTAACCTAATGTAATATCATTTGATTTTTTAATTTTATTTATTTTTTTATCAAAAGTAACATCCAGTGGAACAAAGGTAGTTTATATCTATCAGCTGGAAACAGGCTGCAGTAGCTTTATTCTTCTTTCTGAATTACTGAAATTCTATAGTCTTCTTGGTCATTTCATTACTGAAAAGAAATTTTCACATAGCTGAAGGAATCCACATCAGCCCCTGGTTCCCAGAAGCCACAGCAACAGCTGGTCCTCATCCTGTTTCTGATTTGTCATATCACACTACTGCTACTACTTGTCATCATGTATATATAATATTTCTGACAGAATATGCAATAATATGATGGTTTTCACTGATAAAGACAGTCAAAATAAGGGGCCACAAATTTTAATAAAAATATAGTTTTGATTTATATTAGCATATACTACATGGGCTATATCCTGATAAACCATTATTTCTCTATTTTAATAGTTAGCCATTAACAACAAGTCAAAACTGACAAAGACTTCTTCAGCTTTGGGGATGGGGATGGAGTGGGGGTGGAGGACCCTGAAGGAAAATCTCCAAGAAAATGACATAGAAACAAAAGGAACCAAAGTCAGTTGGAATATTTTTTCTGTACTGAGATATCAGGAACATAGCCTAAGTGGAGTTCCCCCAGTTTTATCAGGAGGAGGAGGAGTTCAAACGCCATCTCTGACAGCTAGGCATTGGTCAGGGTCCCTTTCTGCAGGAAGAGCAGATGGAATTCTAGGGCTGGCAAGAAGTATGGAAGTTTTTCAATTTCCCCTGAAGAAGCAGAAATAGATTCTGCAGCTGTAGAGCAATAGAAGCCTGTCAAGCTCCTTCAAGACTGGCAGCTGAAGAGGATGCATTTCATTAAACGGAGCTCTGTTAACTTCCATTTTTCTTTGCATCTTACTTCCACACTCCACACATTTTTAAAGTATTGTAAAAAAAAAACATACATACAATATAGTATGTGAGTTTCAAGTCTCCTGAAAGAAGAGAATTATTCACTAGACAATAAATACTGGGTAAATCCTCCTGAGAAAGAAAATATCAACCAATGCACACTTTAACAATACTCAGATCATTGACAGATTCAGTCATAAATAACCGGCACTTAAAACGCAAGTTAACCAGCCTTCCTTAGCAAAATATTTTCTATTTCTAAACCTTAACAAAAATTCATAATTATGCATAAACTTCCCTCTCCTCCACATTAGTTTTCTGCTACTTTTTTCATTTCAATTTTATCTTTAAAGAATGACCATTACATGTGAATATGCCGCTTCTTACTGGAACAGAGCATATGGACTAACTTAGCTGGCATTTTCCTTATCAGAAAAACAAGTCTTGATGTGGGTGTTCTGCCAATTAAAACACTTAACTCTGTTACAGACTGCAACTGATGCAAATCCATTACATAAACACAATGCACTTATGGAAAATAGCAAATTAAATTTTTGCTCTTGTGCACTGCCAAAAATAAGCAATAAAGTGCTGCATATGATTATACATGCACATAACTTTTTAAAACATTGCCAAGAAAAAAAAGACATAATGTGAAACAAAGCCCCCTCAATGCAAGTCTTTAAGTATGAATAAAATCCACAATTCTGACACAACAGTGCATTTACTGACACTCACTCATTTTGCTTCCATATCCTGAGCAAGAGTTTAAAAACAAATAGTCATTAAAAAGATCTCAAAGCAGGGCAGGTACAGTAAAAATCTCTTCCTCACTTCATTATACATCACTGAAAATGAAGCCTCCATATGCCATACACAGACTATAGCACGCAATGAAAACAGTAACATTTATTTTTTTAATGGTTCTCTTAACTTATGTTCCTGACCCTTCTACCATGAATCTGACTGCCAAAAGGACCTGACATTAAAAAGCAAGTTAACCATGAAAAAGCCAGTCTTAGAATTAGTGGAAAATTTTATGTAGTCACAGAATTTAGCTACACTTCCCTAATAATCTGGGTTAATACTAACTTACTTCAGCTTTTCAGGTACTCTTAAATAAAGCTATCCAAAGAGACCTTAAAGTTTAAAGCACAAACCTCAAGATTCTGAGACTTAAAAAAAGGTATTGAAACCACTGATAAATTTTCATCCCAGCAAATATCCCCTCTTACAATAGCTATACAGTGTCTGAAATACCAGCAGGCTCAGTCTTTTCTGTAAGAGTCAGTAACAAGCAACCAAGGGAGAAGGATGTTAGCGAGTCTGCAAAGTTATTCTTTCACTGCTGTTTTGTCTTCATTTATCTCAAAAATATTTATGCGTCATGAAGACATTTTTACGTTTGATCTTTGGGTATTGTTCAGTCACTGGAAAGTGAGAAGAGTGTCCATTAAACTACGCAGTTCCTCTTTTTAATACAAATGAAGTGAAGTTCTTTATTATTTTGGTGGCTCTCAGCATCCATGTCAGGTTTTGTCCAATTTAGATTGGGAAGAGGGGGTTCTAAATCTGTTCTGGTTCAACTGGGGAGGGAGCAACCTCAAGATACACACTATTTGGGAGAGCTCCTCACTTCTAACTTCATGTATTTCATGTGCCTATGTGTGCACACTGGAGAAAGGAAAAAAAGACCAAACACACATTTCCCCAGCCTTCATCCATGCACTCACCAGTGCATTATCCCGATCGTCCAGAAATGCTTAAGGATCAGAATGCACATTAGAAAATGACAGCACAGAAAATGTAGCACAGGAGGAGAAAATAATCTGTTTAAAAAGTTTCATAATTGTTCACAGTTTCCCTGTTCCTAAATTGCTAGCCACCTCTCATGTGCAGAGGCTGAAGTGATGCAGAAATTACATTTTAAATAATGGCCAACTGCATGAAATACCATTTTTTTTACATATTATACACAGAAATGGTTAGAGTTACTCCTGACTTCTCCTGGGCTTTTACAAGCCTCCAGGAAAAGGCGAAGCAGGTCTGCAGTAAGGAAAGGCACCGGTAAACTTCCCGCAAAGAAGCCGGAGCTAACAGCATAAAAGTAGAGAGCACTCTCGAGACACGAGTTCCTGCTATGGTCTCACAAAGCATTAACATCGCCCCCTCTGCTGGCAATGCCTTGAACCGACATTGGTAAAACAGTTCCCGTTAATCATTTGGGGTGAACCTGCTTCCTTGCAGGCACAAGCAGGGCACAGCTCATTCTAGAAGGGGCTTGGTTTTCCCCTTAGTTTTGCCTGGGTTTTGTACACATGGAAATACAGCATATGTGATACTGGTATTTCAGCTTTAGAAAACTCACCTGCCAGACTTCAGATGGGAATAATATGTTATAAAAAAAGCACTGGGGACAGCGAGATCACTCGCATTCCTTGCTGAATGAAAGAAATACAACTGTATGAAACTGCCCAGGTATTAAAAGTCATTTCAGACTTCAGCCTGAGAGGGACTTCTCATGGTGCAACAGATGCTATGTTTGCAAGTCCGCAGTTTGGTTCCACATTCACATACTCAGGGTTACGTACAAAAAGCAAGCAACAATAATGTAATATACAACATAAGAAGCAATATTCCACCTTTTACTCAATCAAAAGGTTTAAAAGAGAGTTTACTTAAATTCTTTGAGGTTGTAACTGCATAATACTTGCTGCTTGAGGATCCAAAATAAAATTGCAAGAGTATTTCCTTCTAATTTAATTGAAGTATAGCAAACCTTCAACACAAATGTGTTGCCCCATCAAAATATACCTTGATTTAAGGATGAAATAGGTTGAAAATAACAATTGGTGACTTAAAAGAAAAGCACAGTCATCTGGTTTCAGTTTATTGATGACTTTAAGAAGCATTTACTGTTCAGTTTCTCACACTAAAGCAGCTTTTCTGTAAGGGTACAGTACCAGATACAGTACAACTGTGACATCTAGTGGCCAGTAACGAGGGAACAAAACACTTTCCACTCAAACCAGGATTTGTTTTAGAACCACTAGCATTTGTGAACTTGCAGTTTATACCTACTTTTTGTACCATCACTGACAGGGGTCTTTTCTTGAAAACAAATTGCGAAACAGTATGTGTACCACAGCACTCCTATAGAATAAGAAGCAATAAAGTTCCTTATCTCGTACAGAAGTTGGGGTTTTTTTAGCACATCTATTGCCTTGAAAAACACCAACAAAAGAACATGTTGTTTCCATCCTTGAACAATACCAAAATAAAACTGCATTTTTAAGCTCTACCTTCATAGCAACTCTAAACACAAGTTTTTGGGAGGAAAAAGAAAGCATAAAACCCAGTAAGATAAACTGGATGTTTAGATTAATTTCCTAGAGAAATGACACTTATATATGCTTTTAGTCTCTTTATGACTCTAAACTGCCCCAGTGTCGTAGTTTGAGGCCCCTCAAACAGTTCTGTACACACACACCCCCCCCCCCCCTCTTTCTTCCCCAGTCCCGGGGAAATGGGAAGGA
>JASSUY010038399.1:0-75414 GCA_032466535.1 Forpus xanthops | reverse complement strand
GCCGGGGACGGGGCTTCTTGAGGGAGGGGCGCTCGGCGGCAGCTGCGGGGGTCCCCGGCCGTCCGCCCCCCCGCTTCTCCTTCAGCGCCTTCACTTTGCTCTCCAGGGCCGGGTGGGGCCCGCGGGAGGCCTGGGGCTGCTCCAGCGGTGCAGAGGCTCGGCCGCCGCTCTGGCTGTGCTGCCTGGGGGGCCGCGGGCCCCGACGCGCCTCAGCGGGAGAGCCCTCCTCCATGCGCCCTGCGGGCAGAACAGCAGCGGACGGGTGAGCCCCCGAGCAGCCCTCACAACCCTCCTCCCTGCCTGAGGCTCCGGGGGCAGCAGATACAGCGATGCCTGTGCCCAGGGGGCAAATGTATGTGGTGCCACGGTGGCACGGCGGCAGGGAAACCCACCCTCCGGGAGCACCGACAGTGTACAAGCGTCGCTCGGAAGCGGGAGCGTAGAGGAGCTGCGGTTCGTCGAAGCGGGAGTGCCCGTGTCTACGCGGGCTGCTCTGGTGCCCTGGGGCAGCAGCAAGATGCCCTGCAGAGAATTAGCACTTTCCTGAGTCAAATCAGGGCCCCCAAACCCCCCAGAACAGAAATCCCTCGCTGCTGCAACTCCCCAAGGATGCCACCAGGCAGACACCGGCCCCCAGGGGCACACTCATCCTGCCCTGGCCTCATAGTCCCGGTGGCACTCAGTTGCTGCTGCCCCCCTGCACCCCATTGAGAGCATCCCGTCCCCCCTGCTGCCCCTGGAGGAGCCTCCCCCCGTGGCAGGAGCATCCCTAGGACACCCACCCAGGCCCCATTGCCCCCCGGCTCACCACAGCCCCAGGGCAGTGCAGTGGTGGGATAGGGCTGCGGGAGGGAGGCACGGGCTGTCCTTACCCCGGAGCCGCATCGAGGGAGGGCTGGGAAGCGGGAGCAGGAGGCGGAAGAAGGGAAGGAAGCAGGGGAGGGGAAAAACTTAAAACGAAAAGAAAGGACAAACCAGCAAATCGCGGCCCCTTCCCTGAGCCGCGCTCAGCCGCTCGGCGGGGCCGTGGGGCCGCGCCTGGCCCTGCCTCCCGACCGGGCCTCCTCCTCCTCTCTCGAAGCGCGGCCCCGAGGGGCGTCCCCCCCCCAGGCACACAGCCCGAAGCGCGTCCCCGCGCTGCCGGAGGATGGTCCCGGAGGGCAGCGCCGCCGTGGCCATGTGCGGAGCGTCGGGGAACCGAACGGCCCGAGGCGGGACGGAGGAAGCGCGGGAGCCTCGGCCGGCTCTGGAATGTCCTTTGTCTGCGCTGCGGGCGTGCGAGGCGAGCGGGAGGGAAGCCAGGGCGGCTGCAGGGGCTGCCGGGGCCACCTCGGGCCCGGGACGCCGAAAGGATGGGGAGGGAGTCCCGCAGGGGTGGGGGTGTTTTCTCTAACACCCTCCAGCTGTGCTATAGACACCCTCCAGCTGTGCTATAGACACCCTCCAGCTGCGCTATAGACACCCTCCAGCTGCGCTATAGACACCCTCCTGTGAGCATCACACGCGTTTGCAGATGTGCTAAATTTTCCTGCTTTCCTGA
Organism: Forpus xanthops; assembly: GCA_032466535.1. NCBI lineage: Eukaryota > Metazoa > Chordata > Aves > Psittaciformes > Psittacidae > Forpus > Forpus xanthops. The sequence goes on along the minus strand of JASSUY010038399.1, from coordinate 73,874 downwards.
GGCCAAATCCTGCCTGGACCGCGCCACATGGCAGAGCCAACCGGGCATCTTCATGGAGGATGGTGGGAGTCAAGCCTGGTCCATCCACCCACACCCCTAAACCCATGGTGCAAGGTGCACCTTGAGGAGCTACCCACTACTCCCCGTGCGCCAAAACCCCCTGCCCACCTCCCCCGAGATCCCACAGAGCTCATCCCACGGAATGAGGGTCCTGTGTGGACATTGCTTACCTGGAGGTGCTGGGGCTGCCATCCCTGGGGGACAGGAGGGGTGCTGCGGGGGTCATGGGCATCCTGGCCCCGCTCCGACTGCCGCTTTAAGCTGCAGCTTTTGATATTTGTGATTGGTTTCATAATCCCAATCAAAAGGAAATCACCAGGATTATGAAATTGTTTTAATCCTCCCGGCTCTGGCCACACTGGCTCCCACCAGCATGAGCAGCAAGAAATCATTTTTATCTTCTTAAAGCACTCACCACCACCACAGTGTTCCCAGGGCCCTCATCACAGCCGAAACTGAGCCCAAGGGATTCCCCGCAGGGGCTGACCAGCGGTGGAGATGACTCCATGCCCCAGGGCTCCCAGGCAGGAGGGGACCGCTGAAGTTTTGGGTGGAAGAGCTCAGAGCAGGGAGACCCTCCTCACCCTGTACTCCCTTCTTGAAGCCGAACCTCCCCTACAATACCAGGACCCATCTTACCGCTGTGATAGAGGGATCCCAGCTCCTCTGCCTGGGCTGGGGAGGCGAAACGCCCCTGGGAGATGTTGTCCCCATCAAGCTGGGGACAAACCGCCCAGCGAGGTGCCAAAGCCAGGCTCCTGCCACCAGCCAGGCAGGGGGCTGTGCCAGGATTAAACCCTGGGAAGCGGCTGGCGTGAGCAGCAGCAGGCTTAGAGTGATCTCAAGGAGCTGGGCTCTCTTGTAGGGGAAGACTGATTGCAAGAGATGATGAAGAGATTTAAGAGAGCAAAATGAAAGCACAGACCCCAGACAACCCAGAGTTCGGCTGTTCAGCCTCTGGTCACCCACTGTGCAGGCAGGACAACACCTTAGACCAGAGGCAAGCTGGACAGAGGCAACTGAAGGCTCTAAGGACCAAAAGCATTAGGCTGGTACGGTATGGCCTGGACAGGCTTCCTCCAGCACCATCCCCTGATGTGTTGGGTTTGAGCCCTGAGCACTTCCCTTTGAATACTTCCTGCCCTCCTCCAACATCTCCCTCCTCCCAGGACACAGAAGCCCCCCACCTCCAGGCACCACAACAGCCCAAGGGCAAAGAGCAGCATCTCTACAGAGCAGTGGAAGCAAACGCTTTGTGAGTGAGTGCGGCACAGGTGTGGGCTGTGAGAAGAAACACACAGAGACCAGGGACAAAAGAGCCGTCAGATCATTGGAAAACAAAGAGCTTGTAATAATGAAAAAAGGACAGATTTCGTAACCAATCACTTTTTCCTTTGAAAAACACAATCACAGTAACTTTGCTTTATACAACCACCTAGAAACTATGAAACAGTATCACATTGTGCATTAATTTTTTTTTTAAACCTACTTATCAAGAAGGGTATTCCACACTTCAAAAAATGATATCCATTTGGGGAGGAAAGAGAAGACAGCTAATAGCGCAGTCACAGATACATCATGATTCCAAGCAAGCAGCAATTCTTTGTCCTCACCTTTTCCACTTAGCCAAAAAAAGAAGAGTGGAGAAGGGGATAGCAAAAGAGAATGGAGAAGGAAAGAAAGCACCCACAGAGGACTAATCACACTCCATAATTACTTTGGACATCTACAGGGCTTCATAGAAAGATCATTTTGACCAACACAGTGGGGAGGGGGAGAGGAAGGTGGCAGCAAGACCAGGGGGGAGCTCAGCATTTCCACCCCAGGCCCCTTCCAAACATCAATCCTTCACCACGAGGACCTATGGGACGGAGAGGTCATCACAAGTTCTACCAGGCTGCCCAGTTTCTCCTCTGGAGCAAAGAGTTTGCAACTTGGTTTCAAGAGCTTGGGGGACTGTCAGGCCAATAGGCATCTCCCCAGGCAGAGCTGGCGCCTCTTGCCCACCGTGGCACAGTTGTGCTGGGGCCAGAGCAGCCTCCAACTGGGAACAGGGCTTGAGCATCAGCACTGGAGTGCACCCAGTATGACCATCTCTTTTCTCTCCTCCCCCTGCAAAACCTGCCTTTCTCTTGCAGCCAGGATGCTGCAGCAGGGACTGAGGCCCCTCAAGGGATGCTGATACATCAATTTAACCCCACAGTGGTGGCAGGATGACAGCTCATCCCAAGATGCAGTATTTAGGATGGTGTCGTGTAAAGGAGGCAAGGTTTGATGAGGCGACAGCCACTGAGCCCAGCTCTGACTGCTGCAGTTACTGTAGGGATTTTTTCACTCTTCACGCCGGAGCTCCAGCCCCTCTTTTGCAAGGAGACAAAACAATCAATCACCTTCTGGAATAAAAGTGTAAGTTAAAAACGATATGCTTAAGGCAGAAGATCATCTTCCCCCTGTGAGTGCAAAGCAGAACAGTGGAAGAGAGGAGGGAGGAAATAGGGCCAGGATGCAATACATGAGCAAAGTGGCTGTTGTGTTCCCAATGGGAGCCAAGCCATGCCCCATCCCAGGGCACATCCCAGCACAATGGTCCAACATTAGGGCCACAACACCCCCCAAAAGTCTGGGGCGCACACAGAGCGATGGCAAACAGTATGCAGCAGCATCCTTGCAGTATGAGGCCAAATTCATGCAGCTGTTCAAAACAGACAAAACTCAAAGGCATTGCACCATCTCCCTTGCTCCTTGGAAGATCCACAGTAAAATCCTCCAGGATTGCTATCTCCTGAGCCAAGGACTGTGCACTCCCTCCCTGTCTCCCACATGGCTGTGGTGGCTGAGCACCATCTAGGAGGCAGAATAAGCATCGCAAGTTATTATTAGGGAAGTAAGGGCAGTGAGATCCAACTCTGATCCCCAACAGACTTTTCCCTTCCCCGAGATGTTCATGCTGAAGGCTGCTGGCAGTCACCCCTTCACACCCTGCATATCATCGGCTTCAGACAAAAAGCAAAGACACGGAAAGAACAAGGAGGGCCAGGAGCAGGGTTGGGAAAGGTATAGAATGAGCAACAGCTGACTTCGGGAATGTTCCTGAATTTGAGAGGTAGGAGCTTATTTGAATCATACAGGCTGCAGCCATGAGTCCTGCAAATGCATTTCTTTTATAATGTGGTGAGACAGCAGTGGTTCCCATTGATGGAGCAACCTCTGCTCCTGCCTGCCAAGTCCATAAAGCTCAAGCCTGCCCTGCTGCCCCTCTAGGAGTGCTGCACCCCCAGCACATGGCATTGCCTTCTCCAAGAGAGGAACCTGGAGTTTCTGGAGATGCACTCCCAAAGCCATGCAGGGAACTCCAGCTAGCAAGTAAACTCTGGATACTGAGAATCTGACCCTCCTGCAACCCCAAAATCCCTGGAAGAGCAGGAAGGATGGAAAGCAGCAGGGGATGAGCATGGAGACCTAAATCCAACGGCAGTCTCCAAAAGTCAGCAGCCACACTCCTCCTCTTAGACGATACCATCTGCAAGGACTTCGGCCAGACCAAAGCAGCTTCCACACCATTCCTGGAGCCACACACAGCCACCACCTCTGGAACCTCTGCACTGAATCAGCAAGGAGGGAGAGCCCAACATCAGAAAGCTTTGTGGCGGCCAGAGCACAGACTTGGCTCAGCTTCCAGTTTCCATCCAGCTATATCCCAGCAACTGAAGTGTTGGATAAAAACTCCCAAAACAGCTCCTTTTAACTGTGCTCTCCATAACTCTGGATTGCAACCCTGCTGTTCTCTCTCCAGGAATGCTTCCAAACACCCATTAGCAAAGCCAGCTCACAAAGTGAAGCCACCCCGAACTGCCCCCGCCATCCTTATGTAGGCTGATCACAAGGAGTGCTGGGGCTATTTTCCCTCACCATCTGCTCTCCTTCCTTAGGTCTCCATTTATTGGCCAGATGTTCTCACAGACATGGAGCCACCCTGGCTGTAGCACTTGCTCTCAGGAGGAATCTGCATGCCTGATTTCTCAGAAATCTCTGGAAGGGAGGGAACAGGCAGACACAGCGCCAGGGCGCTGGGAGCCTTTGCAAGCCATGCCTCTGGGAATCCACTCTGCTCTCCCCTGAGAGAACATCTTCACTGCCAAAAGGGATGATGTTTTACTTCAGGACATAATGTTTGCTAGCTGTAGCACGTCACCTCCCCTTTTCTTTCTGATTTCTCCTGCCAGCAAAGACAGAGAAAAAGGGAAGGGAAGGAACAGAGCAGACAGATGGAATGCTTGTTTTCCGTAAGGATTTGGGTAGGCTACAGGATAAGAGTTTTATTACTCACAACCTGACCCTGCCCACCTGGCTGGGAAGCAGGCAGCGGGACAGTGCAGCAGCAGGCAGGCAGGCAGGCAGGATGCAGGCCACCCAGCCCAGCTGAGGAAGGCGGAGTGCTCCCGGGGGATTGGCACCACTTCAAAAATCTCTGTATTTTTCCTCCTCTCTGAAAGGAAGAATTGCCAATAAAACTGTTTCTGTTTATAAAGAGGCAAGTGCTTAAATAACGCCACAGGCTTATTTTGGATTGTTCCCCTGGTGCAGCTGTCCTCCTCTAACACTCTCCTGGGTAGGTACGGCTTCACTCATCTCCGGAGCACCATCCTCACTGGAAACACCTAGGCAAGCATTGGGCATGGCAGCAACTGCTGCAACACAAAGTAGGAAACGGAAATACTTTAAAGGCTTTGTATTTCAGACCCCACTTCCACATAAACAGAAACCCTCCTCTTAAGTATGAGCAACAGACCTAAGGGAGTTAAATACAGGGAAACAGGCTCCTGGGCACAGAAAGGAGGAACAGCACAACCCCAGCTAGTCCAGCTGCCCTCCCGCTGGAGCACTGATGCGGCAGGAGATGCGAGGAGAAGCACCACAAGAGACACCAGCTACGGCACCATCCAACCACTGAGAGAGCAGACATCTCCCAGCAGGTCCCTCAGCGCTTCTCTGTAAGCTGAGAGCACATCACAGAAGTGTAGGCAGTTACAGGTTTGCAGTGTTGCCCTTTGCTTGGTGTGAGGCACAGGTTCATCACCAATGAATTCTAACAATCTATTTCCAATTAAATGAAGAGAGCTAAGTTTCCTTCTTCAGTTCCTCCGGGTAAGAGGCACAGCAGGCAAACTGAAAAAATGCAATGTACCAGTCGTGTGGGAAACCATGCTATTAGCTAATTAAAAACCAAACCACCAAACAGCAATTGAGCAGACATTCCTAAAATTCCATTGCCCAAACTAGAGCCGAGTCAACCAGACAGATATCAGGATGAGGATCCTACTTCAACAGTTTTACCTCTGCCTTGTGGTACTAGCTGTGAGCTGGGCTGAGGGGAGGGCAGCAGTTCTGGGGACCTCAGGCATGTCAACCCAACCCAGCTCCTGCTCCACCACCAGTACTGCTGCACATTGTGCCAGGGGAAGGACAGTGGGGCTCTAGTGAGACAAGGGAAGGGGCACAAGTAACAGCCAAGCCACAGGGCAGCACCCAATGGAGGCTTTTTGCCAAACCAGAAGCCACGAGGAGAGCTGTCTGCAATTTCACCTTCCCCATAAGGTGGGCACAACACAGTCCTTTCCGTGCTCTGCAGCAGCTCTCTAACATGCCAGCACTCCTGAATCCCAGCCTGTAAGCTCCCCCAGCCCACCATCACCTCCTTGCCTTGTCCCACTTTGCTGCACTGGGCTGCAGGAGAACACCAGAAGAGCCCTCTGCTCATTATGGGATGCCCTCGTGCCATTTAAGGATTATTAAGGCGTTGAAAAATACTTTCTGATCTGGAGAATGAAGCCTTTGTTGACCTAGCTTTTTTGCACTGTTGGTAGGACCCCAACTCTCCTTTCAAAAGGGCCTTAGGATCATCTGCACTACTTTCACAGAGCTGCATGGAAAGTTGGTGTTGAACCAGCACAAGACATGGCCAGAAGCAGCAGCAGTAACTAAAAAAAAAAAAAAAAAAATCAGAAACTTTGGTTTAAAATAAAATTTAAAAGAAAGAAAGAGAGAAAAGGTAAAACACAGGTGAAAGTTGTCTCACGAGAAGGGTATTTGCAGGGCATAACTCCACAGCCCTCCACATCTGTATTCCCAGCTTTTTTTTCCCATTACAACCTTCATTGCACAGGACTCAAAATCATTCTCATATGGTTGTTAAGTTTCATAAATAATGTGAAAGCTATATGCAACAGATACATCATAGTCCCAAAAAATTATAAGAAAAGTTACATCAAATTAAAAAGTAGCTTCATGAATGAAGATACTGCTCTAAGTGCACTTTCCCTGCAAGTGCAGCCAGTGCCTCAGCGCTGGATATGAAGGAAAAAACCCAAAACAAACAAAATCAGATTAAAAAACTTAAGTCCGGTTTCAACCAGTCAAAACCGGGCCAAGCAGAAACAGAGTGTGCTCTTGGCACTGTCCCATGAGGGAGTCCCTATGATGCTTCGTTATCCAGATAGGTTTGTATGTCCTTGTTGAGACTGTAAACAATCCTTCTTTCCTGAACTGTCCTCTTTATTGGCAAAACAAAGTAAAATATTTTATTTTTTTAAAATAGAACATTAAAATTAACCCAGAAGAAAAGAAATGTAACACAGTGAGCTTGTTGGGAGTCCATAGGATCTGGTTTGGAAGAGCTTGAAAAACATGTTCAGTGTTTTCTCCTGTTTTCAGTTGGAACTGTACCAGAGATTGGGTTACTTGGGGAAGAGGTGAACAGAACGAGAAAACAAATGATGCGGAATAAGAGACCATGGCCATCTCATGTGTTCACTTCGTTTGCTAGGTCCTCTATCAATACCTTAGTGTCAGAAGCCTTGGATCTGGGGAAAAAAAAAAAAAAAGAAAAACAGAAAACACTCACTGCAGAGAAGTAATCCCCATTACCACATGCAGACAATAAAACCACAGTGCATTTCGGGAGGGACAAGGGGAGTGTTGTAGTCTTTCTTACATAGAGAGGGAATAAGCAGACTACCAGAACTGCTTCACACTCCCACTCTCCATGAGAATAGCAGAGCCTTATAAATATGCCCCATCCATCCCTCAGCATCCTCCTCTCGCGGTACTGCACACACCATCCTGCCGGCCGCCTTGTGTGCACAGACCATGCCCTCTGCTGGGCTGCACCCACAGGCGGCCGGGTCCGCTGTGGCACTGCACCCACCACCTCGCACAGAAGGCCACAACACTGTCACAGCAGGTTCACATATCCTCTGCGTAAAGTTCTTCGGTCTCCGCTGGTTGGTACTGGTCACATCCATGTACTCTGAGCCAACACGGGTGTAAGACAAGCATGGCCTAAGGCCTGTGACTCAGGCCAGGGCATTCTGTGAGACAGCCATGGCCCCCTTTTCCTCCTATCCACCCCTCCCATGCAGTGATGCAACAAGGAGATGTGCTGCAGGGATTGCACAACACTCCTGACAAGCCCCGCTTCAGCATCCCCAGGGAGACCAAGCTTGTCCCCTAGCCAAAGGGCAGGCCTCTGCAGCTATGCTGCTGGGACAGAAGTAATACTGGGATACTGGAGCATCCTGTGATGCTCAGAGCATACGCACTGCAGTGAAAATATGCAGTCAACAGGTTCAGGAGCTGGGGTGCAAGGTGGGGAAAACTTAAGGTGCAAGAATGATGGGTGGAAATAAAAAACCACATGGGTCCAGATTTGAGAGAGGAAGGAGTCTGAGATCTCACATATGAAACCTTAATAACTGAAATCCTGTGATGGTCTGAAACATCCAGTTAAATAGAACCTCTCTTCCAGGTTTGCATTTATAACTTCTGGCAACTGCTACAGGCTATTTTTGCAGAAGGAAGGTCTTGTAAAGGGAGCTCCCTTTTCCAGTGGTTTACCAGAACTCCAAGACGATGCAAAGGATGGATCAACCCCCAGTCAGAGGCACATTTGTTTACTAATTGGACTTGTCCTCCCTTTGAATGACTATTTTGGCTGAGATCTTCACATGATTACCCAGTCCATATATGGCCCCCACACATTAAGAACACCTGCAATGTATGATTTGGTTTGTTGCACTGGAGGAGAGGAAAAACATACTGTGAAGCAAGACGAGGTCTGCGCAAGGACACGCTCTGGCTGCGCTTCCACTGTTTGTTCTTGCGGCGATTTCGTACACCATCTTCCTGGTCCATCATCTGATCCAAGAGTGTCAGGTCATCAGCATTGAGTGGTGCCACGGAGATGTCCCTCACAGCACGGAACTCACCACAATTGTTCAGGTGCTCATTCTCCAGACGGAAGAAGTTCCACACAAACCGCCTGGATGGAGAAAAAGGGAAAATTACCAATTTGTTTCCAGTTTTACATTGCCCTTGCTTGGTGAAGCACCTGGATACCACTGACTTTTCTCACTGATCAAAGTGCTGCTGGGAACATGCTGGGAGTACAGTGAAACATCAGCACCTTGCCAGCTCTCTTGAGAACAACACCTCTGACAGGCTTATTCATTGGCCTAATGATGACAGTCCTTGTCTGAACAGCATGGAGGCACCAGGCGTTACAAGCTAAAGCAACCTCCACCAATTAGGTAAATGAGATTCAGCTTCAAGTTTTCTTGCTCCTGTCAGGAAGCATTGGGGGTGGGTTTCCAGCTAGAGTACACATAAAGAGCCCCGGAATCTTGCAGGATCCAGACTGATGATGCAGAATCCAAATTTATGTTCGGAAAAGATACAGAGATTTTAAAATTGTGACCTTGAGCATCAAGTGAAATTTCCACCAGGTCATTTTAAGGAGAAATTCAGTTAAAAAAACCCACAATCAACCAAACAAAAAACCCAACCCCCCCAGAATTAGGACTAAGTTTAGAAGAAACTGAAATGCAGTTATGAAGGACCCCCCCACATTGCAACAGAGCCCTCCGGTTTTTTTCACTCTTTGGGATTAAGCATTTCTGTTAGACCTAGTCTTCTATTTCAAGGACCAGTATCTTCCAAGTCCAAAGCATTTCCCACCAAGCTCATCTTAATACACAAATAACACAAATAGAAAAGATAAATGAAGTGTTCTGTCAGGCAGCCTTACCGGAATACCTCAAGTGGGGCAAATACAGTAGAAATGATATCCCCAGCATATGGAAAGATTTGCATGGAAGTGAGGGATATCTGGATGGTCCACGCAAAACGCAGGATCACGTCTTCTACAATGGCACAATAGTAGTATGCCTGAAGAACAAGACAGACAAACAGGACATCACATTGTACATGTTCTGCATGCAAGACAGACCTCTTCAGGCCCTTGGGAAGATATAGAACTTGCTGGTCAAGCGCTGGAAAAGTTTACAGTATGAAACAATTTCTCTGAAACAAAAGAACTCTAACTGCCAGAAAATCCCAGCTCATAGCATTCAGAAACACCAGTGGCTAACTGCAACATGCTCTAAACTCACTAAGTTTTGTTAAAATATTAAAGCCTTTCCCAATGTAAAAGCAGGCAGTATACGCACTTTCTGTGGGTAGACAATTCCTTCTCGAAGAAAGGTATTTTCACCAGCATTTTTGTCAAAGAGACCCCAGTCCATCTTCAGGTCCCAAATTAGGGTATAGCAAGAGCTGATGAAATAGAAGATAATCCACAGGTAGAAGAACACTTGGGTGTCACTGTGGTTTTTAGCTGGAAAAGAGAAGAACAGTGTCATTCTGTAGAACTTAAAGCAGGCTGCTTCTTAAAACAGCTACAAATTGGCTGATTTGATTAGTGGAGATAACACTCTTTTCATTCAAGTTCTGGAAAAATCAGGCTAGCTAGCCTGAATCAAACCAAAAGCCTTACCAGGACCAGCCTGATATCGTCACTTACATTTTACTTTCATCTAATTCAACATTTTGCACTTGGGACTGAAATTTGCCCTAATATTTTCGTTAGCTTGAAACTAGCGGAAGACCTGTCATTCTGACTCTGAACAGCAGGTGGAAGCTCAGGGCCGTATTTCACAAAGGACAGGCTTGTACAAAGGAAAAAGCAGTGAGGCAGTGCTCAGTCCAGAGGGTTTCGTAAGAAAATACTTTGGTTTGCATAAACAACTGTGAATTAGTGCACTAAGAGCCTGAAAAAGGATGGGCAGCGCAGAAATATCCGCTAGCCATTTCAGAGATTGTGGTGGCAGGGGAAAACAAGCAAGAAGGTGGCAATATATTAACATATATGCATAAATCCTGAAGAAATCTCTGTATGGAGTTTTAAATACTCACACAGAACTCCTCTCTGTAAAACACAGGTCTATGGGCCCAATGTCTGCTCACCTGTGGATATGTTTTCGCATCTAAGTTGTTTCCCATTCCCCCCTGAAAAGGCTATGCTGCTCAACTCGGCTAAATTTCCCTGCATGTCGGCTGGGTAAAAACAAACAGATCAGATAATTCTGTTTGCTTTTAATTAGCAAATCTGGGTCAAAGTTTATAAAATTAAACCACATTATAATGCTTTGCAAGGCTGAGACACTTTGCATCTCACTGCTATCAGGAGTCTTTTCTCCTTTCTATGCAGCAACTGCCCATTCATTGATTCTTTCTAACAAAGCAAATAATGCTTCTAGTACAAAAAAAGCTGTAATGTTTTCAGTCCAAACCTGATGCCACATTAATTGACAGCAGTGTTTTCCGTATATGTGGCTTTATAGCAACACAATACCCAAAGCTCATCACAGAGGGAGCAACAAGGTAATTTGCCCTCTTCTTCCCATTTTGTTTCTAACAATTACAATATAAATGCAATGGAGCAATCCAATAAAATTAATGGAGGTGAAAATGAGAGTCACTGTATAAAGAGTACACTCCTCCCATTATGCCTTTCAGGCTTCCTGGACATGATGTGCAGGATATAGGTCAAATACACATGATCATTCTCCTTTCAAAACACACTCCCTAAAGCAAATCTATTAAAGCCACTTATGCAGCAAAACCCGTCTGCACTGAAGCTTCACATCACAGAGGAAAATGACACAGGATCTGCTGCAGCTCTCAGGCCTGACTACCTTCCCTGCTTTTGCACAGGGTTGGAATCCTCTGAGTAGTACCTCAAATCCCTCCACAGCTCGGCTTTATCCAGTGACAGGTCTAGCATCGCATCATCCACCACTGCAGCTGCAGAGCCATGACGTCACCTGGGAGCAGGCACGCAAGGCTCTGATGCCCAGGTACCTTAAAGCTGCTGCTTTGAAACCACCTCTCCCATTCCATTTATAAAGAGCAGCTGCCCACAGAAAAACAGGACAGAGGTGAGGTTTCAGAGCTCAGCAATCAGGGCTGTACTGCAAGATTTCACTCCCCTCCATCAGCCCTTCAGAAGCCTCCATTACATTATTTCAGGAAAAGGCAGATGCTGACATTCAGTGACTCAGAGACACTAAGCCTGTTCTTTCCAACATTATTTCTAGCTCATTAGATCTCCATGTTTAGTTCTCACTACCAGATCCTAAATGACAACTCAGAGACTATTCATGGGTTAAGTGCTTTAATAACTACCCTGTGAGGCTGCATGTTTCCTATCAGAAGCTTAGGCTTGAAGACAAAAGTCATGCTTTCTGGTTTGAGGTTTTTTTTCCTAATTCAAGCAAACCAAGTCTTACTCAACATCATAATGAAGCAGACATGCAGAAGGCAGCACAGACAGTACCATCCGCTGCCATGCCTTTGGCCACATCCCTGGCATGAGCCATGCCCTGCAGGCGCTGGGCTGAAGAACAGTGAATTGGCATTATTGGGCGCTCTTCTGGAGTTCTCTGGTCACAGACAGGTCAGTCTGGCCCTGACTATCATCTATGTGAGAGGCTATCAAAATTGTATCCTAAGTTGGCAATTACATAGGCAGGTGATTTCAAGGTGTCCTGGGTTCGGCCATTTTTCTCCTTCTTAGTAGCTGGTGCAGTGCTGTGGTTTTGACTTTCAGCCTGGGAATACTGACAGCACTGATGTTTTTAGTTATTGCTATGTAATATTCCCACCAAGGCCTTTCTCAGTTTCATGCTCTGCCAGGGAGGAAGGGAAGCTGTGAGGAAGCAGAGACAGGACACCAGACACAAAATGACCAAAGTGGTATTCCATATCACAGTATGTCATGCCCAGTATATGAACGGAGGGCAGTTACCCGGCAGGGCTACATCACTGCTCGGTCGGGGTGGGTATCAGTTGGTGGGTGGTGACAGGTTGTATTCTCTTCCCTTGTTATTTCCCTTGTCATTACTATTATTGGTGGCAGCAGCAGCGGTTTGTGTTATACCTTAGTTACTGGACTGTTCTTATCTCAGCCCATGGGAGTTACATTCTTTTGATTCTCTTCCCCATCTCTCTGGGAGTGGTGGCAGGAAGAAGTGAGGAGTGGGTGAGCAGCTGCATGGTTCTGAGTTTCCAGAAGGGCTTAAACCACAGCACAAAGGATCATGCTACTTCAACCTAAATTGCCCAAAGGTTACTGTGTGCAATTACGGAAAGGTAGAGTATGGGGATGTAAAAGGCCCATGTAAGAAACCTTGTGGCATTAACCTCATTCAAACTCAGAAGGACATGCTTGCTAGGTTATCCTGGTGTCAACTCCCTTTCCCTGCCCCTTTGCAGCAGTCTTTTCAGTGGCACCTGGGGTCACGCTGCTTGCCCCTTCCTCCTGCTCGCTTTCTCACCAACCGTCTCTGCAATTCATTCATCTCCTGAAAAAAAAATCATTAAAATCCAAATCACTCCCTGGTAATACGCTCTAATCAGAACTAGCCCATTGTCTTCAGCCTTGGCCTTTGAGTCCCTTCCTTTAATCACTTATCCTCCTGCTCCTCCTGCCTGCAATTCTGTTTGATACCCTCCTTCCTTCTGTCCTCATTGGTATTCAGCTGGTGCACAGAAATATGTTACTGCTCTAGGCAAGCAATTATATCTCAGTCTCCACTGGCTGGTTCTAGTAGCCCTCTTCACTGCTGCTCAAGGGGCTAGAAAATCAAGGCATTCATATTCTGCCCAGAGGCTCCATCTACTTCTGGCCTCCCAGTTTTTCAGGAGCAATTCATAGCTGTGCATATGTTTGATAATGCCAGGGTCTATTTAAGCAGGAATTGTTTCACCCTGTGTTTAATGATGTGCCAGGAGCCAACAAAAATCATTAGCGAGGGATAGTTTCAGGATGAGGGAAGCACTCTGGACACATGGTAGATCTCAACTTCTCCAAGAGGGAAAAAAACCCAACTCTTCAACATCCCAGGGACTGCAGCAATCCTTCAGCAGCATAACAGCCAGTCCACCCAGCAAGAGGCGCATGAAGGACCTTTCTGCGCGATGCTACAAAGGGCACTGCCATCTAGCAACTTCCTAAGCTAGAGTTACTCAAAACATGCAGGATGAAACATCACCAGCACAAAACCTCTGCATGTAACGCTGCATGTGCAGCTCCACCCTCCTGCTCACGGGCAGATTTCAGTACATGTGCACATTACCATGTCTGCAACCTGGAGGTGTTCAGCAGCGTCAGAGGCTATTCAAGCTCACAGTGCCCTGCCATTTCCACTTCCTGCAAAGTTGATGGAAGGCAGCATACCAACAGGAGCCATTTGCAACCTTCACCACAGAATTTCCATTAGCATTCTCAGTTTACCCTATTAAAGGCAATTCCACTAGATACACTGCACAAATACACCTACAAATTGCTCCGGAAGGTCAACTAAATAAATAATGGAAGACTTCCACCTTTGAACTGAAGCTGTGAATAGCCACAGTGCCAGAAAACAGCCAGAGGCTCTTGCAGCAGCAGAATTTACTGCCTGCAAAAAATGCTGACAGACAATACCTTGGATCCCAAAACCAGCCCTAAGGGACACAGTATCTGACTTAGTGTTCTAAGAGAATACTACTCCACAGAAATTATAGCTCCTTCTAAACACACGCAAGAGAAAGGTTGCTTTCCATCAAAGGTAGACAGCAAATACTATCCTGAATGCAGTTAATATTGACTTTTCTTCCAAATAATACTATCTGTTTACCCTGCTGAATTATTCTGTGGAATGTAAACACTATATAGTATTCAACACAGAAAAAAATCAATGCTATGTATTATGGAAGATTTGGACAAGAGCACAATGACCCTTGATAAGCAGTCCTGGTGCGTGGTTTCTGCTGACGGTTAAAGCTGTGATAAAAGCTGCAAGAAGCATGAGGTTATCAGGAAACACAGGCAGGTAAGCCATGCTACATCAGACAAAACAGATCCAGCCAGAGTAGTTCTGCCTCCAGTGTCAATTAAAAACTTCTTGGTCAAGGCACACCAAAATTCAGACTCCTTTGATGACCAGCCTTTCAATCACAGATTTAAACAGAACCAAAACAAGAATACATATATTTACAGTAGGCTAGCCAAGCACAGACACTAGAGTACTAAGCATCTACTTTCTGTCACTCAGTTAGCCTGGAGATGACATCTGCTCAGTAACTCCATCTCAGCACACAACAGGAGGGGGGTGACAGCCAGAAGTGACTTATCTATATAAGAACTGTCACCAGAATGACACCCCAAAGCATTTGTCTAACACCTTACTGAAGTGCAGTATTACCACTCCCTCAGTAATTACACATCTTAATGAGGGAATAGCGGCAGCACTGCCTTTCTGCACAGCCAGCATGTACCACTATTTAATACTGATCAATGGCAGAGCCATGACATGACAGTGGACCTGATGCAGTAAAAAGGCAAACAACCTGGAGGAGCACATGGAGCCATCGTGTGCTGATGGGTTTTGTCAAATAGCAATCCTTTTGTATGAACAATCTTCCCATTAGATTCTGCAAACCTCTGCTTTAGCCTCCAGGCACAATTTAAAGCGAAGTATCAAGATACAGCACAGTGAAGAACTGTCAGGAGGCAAAATCTTGTTTCTTCTTCTAGTTAGATTCTACATTTGTAGAGCAGGGAAAGCCCCAAATCATGTTTTGACTAAAAATACTCTGTAGGTTTGCACTGGGCTTGTAGGATGATACAACTGTGTCTAATTTCAAGACATCACAGCAATCTAATTGCTTGTATCTCACAAACAAAAGAACGTGATTTAATTGCAAACAGAAGGAAGAGTATCAGTCATGGCAGATTTGATACGATTCTTCTGGTGGTTTCCCTAGCATTTAAGTGTTCTTTAGTGGATGTTCAATTGTTACACTGAGAAAGATGGAGTTTCCGACCTAAGCATTTGCCAGCAGTCTCACTAATATCTGGATTCACAATCAGAAATAAATACCACGGTAACCAGGGCCTTCTTTAGACAATCTAAGGACTGGGATACAATGTCATCTGCTACTAGTATAGCACTTGAGATCCAAAACCGGATTCCTTCAAAACATAACAGAATGAAAAAAAAATCAAAATTAAAAATACAGATGTCAGATGATCACATCTAGATTTCTGCGGCCCCAGAGAACTCCAGACCTGCACACGTTTGACAGGGAAACTGCTTCTGATACAATCACTTGCTTTTCTTAAAATATGCCATAAGAAAAAAGTCAGGCTTCTCCCTCTTAAGTGCCACCCTTTTCACTTAACACCTTATTCATTGAAGCTCGTGCCATCTTTAACACAAAAGTATATTAAACAGTACAAACAGTACTATTAGTCCACTTTCCAAATCCCAGCTATTAAAATCCATTTCTCAGCTGCAATCTTGAGAAGCAAATGCATGAATCATGCAGCAGCAGGGTGCTGAGGTTGCCTTTCCCCCACAGCGCGGCTGCCGGCACCAGGAATGTCCCACTTGACATTTGCAGAACTACAAAGCACGGGGAGATTTCCCGGTGGGATTTCATGCCTCATTTGTGCTGACGTTCAGGGTGCTGTGTCAGTTCCCGAAACTTAACACCCTTTCCCATGCTCCCCGCCAAGCACAGGCTGCCGACTCCTCTCACCCTCCCCACTCACTCACCGCAGGCTGCCAGCAAGGAAGCTCCTGCCGGGACCTCCGCCGTGGTGGTCCCGCTGCAGCCCTGCTCGGGTGCTCCTTACCCTTCCTGGCTCCACTCTGAAGCACCATCGCTGGGATGGGTGTCTAAGCAATTAGAGGAGCTCACAAGCTGGCATGGAGAAAACAGGGCTTGCTCAGGGTGCTGCAGAGAGACCCATGTCAAAGCTGGGAGGAGGTCAGAGGCCAAGATGGAAATGTTCGCCCATGGCAATGCCTCCAGTTCTTCACTAAATGACACTGCTGCTGCTGCTCTGATGGAAAGGATCAGAAAGACTGGCTAATGAACACAACTCGTTATTGAAGGCCTCCTGGGCACGGGATGACAGGGTTTCAGACAAAAATTCACCCTAGCTCACAGCAATGTGACAGACATTGCAAGTTTTGGCTCCAATTAATCATCCTGATAGGACTGCCAGTATGATGTGCTAAGGCAAGCTGTGCAAAAGCTTCAAATATTAAGTAAAAAGCCAGTTAATCCCATTGCAAAGTTTGTTTTACTTCAAGAGGTCAATCTGAGCACTCTATAAGGCTCTTGTGACACCTAAATCAAATTATTTGCTTGCCACAGTGCTGACAGCTCTTCCAGCACCGAGAAAGAGCTAAAGAGATGGAAGACCTTGTACCAACACACAAGGGATAAGCTATTGAACAGGATCTCACAAATGCTACTGGCTTCATCGTTTTGTGAATGTTGCTTGGGTTTTGTTTTGCTTTTAAATTTTGTACTTACAAATAAAAGTCTATTTGAATTCTCTATGTCCAGCTATTTTGCCTTGCCCCACACCCCATTCCCTAGAGATGAGATTCTCAGTTGAAGTACTATATAAGCTGTTGCAATGATGTCCGGTTTGTGGAAAAGTCATTTTAGTCCCAGTTCTCACATCAACTTGTTCTCCTCTCCTGCTGTAACCATTTAGGATCCCAGTTAATTATTTGCCACCTACCAGCAAATTCACTCCACAGGGGTTGCACCCTGCAGTTACTAATATGGTAGCAACAAGGGCTCAGTGACACAGCCCACTACCCAGTACTTCAGCTGGCAGAGCTAAGGTACAATCAGCTACCCTCCTGCAGCGACCAGTGCAACAGTTTGATGTTACCACCATCTTCTTCTCCTTCCTATTATGCATCACCATCCTTCACCTGGAAGTCATGCCCCTTCTCAGGCAGCTGCAGCAGGGCAGACTGCAGGAGAACCAGTGGCCTGTTCCATCATGAAATTGGCTACGCCAGCCGGTATCATCACTGGTAACAACTGAAGCCATTATGATTAATGAGGAATGGGCAGCGGTTACAAGACCTGGGAATCTTTCACTGTATTTTCAAGCAGCAGCACATTCCCCATTCATCTTCATCTGGTCAGACCTGGTTGAACCTCCCTGTTAGTGAGGGATGGTCCAGCACCTTCCTGCAAAAGCCCATTAATAGAAGGATGGCTCTTGTCTTAAGCAGTTGACATCTCTATTCCATGGCAAAGCAAGGAGTTTCACAGTTTTCTCTTACACTGGCTTTAAACAAAACAAATTAAGCACCACTTCATCAGAAAAGCCAGCTTCTGAAGCAATGATGAGAACACAGAAGCACTACTCTTTAGAGACAGCCCTATTTAGTTAACTTCTGTATTTTTAATTACTATCAATTTCCCGGGCTGCTTAATGAGGAAGTGCATGGCAGTTACATTATCTTAGACCAACCTAAGGCTTTCCAAAGCATTTCTAAACTGATGACAGCCAGTGTCCAGCAGTCTTACATGCAGTAACTGGAAAGAATATCGGAAGTGATAAGGAAGAACTGATGCTTACTCAAGTTTCCAGGACATGTGGATTAAAACTTTGGTATAATTCAGAGGATGATAAATAGCTGGACACTACCCAGACCACAAGTACTTCATTGAATAAGGTGTGTAGATCAAGCTGACAATGAAAAACAGATAAACTCACACATAGCCAATTTGAATGCAGAACTCGTGCTCAAGTTCAGTAATGCAATCCTGAAAAAAAACCCAAGGTAATCACACAAATCCTCATGCTGAAACAGCAAATCCCACAAAACCAGAAAATGGTGGAAGAGTACAAAGCACTCAAGAAGCTCAGTTCTTCAACCATAGAAAATAAATCTGTGTTCTATGTGAGCCAGATATTTCTGATGACACCATGTGAGCAAAAGGCAACAAGGTAAGAGAAAACTGACAGACAATAGCAAAACCAAGATTTGTTCTTATTTTATAAAGAATAAAGTTGTAGCATAAATCACACATAAAGCTTAAAATACAATCGTCACTCTTAGAGTAGTACAACACAACTCCAGTTACATTCTTTCTCATAAGAGCTCAACACCTAAATATAATAATCCTTCCCTAAAAAGCCTGAACCAGGTCTGAATGAGGAACGAAACCAAGGCTGGCTATTCTAGGTATGTCAGTGTACCACCTTCAATGCAAGCACACTTTATACAAGAGGGGACTCCTGTGGAATGACAGGATAAGCTGGCCTGAAGTGGAAGCAGTTATACTGGTGCATTTGTCACAGAAAGCACATCTGCCTTTGGCAGAGTGAAAACACTGCAAAAAGTTGTGTGTCAAAATAGCACTGCATTTGGGGTAAATATTCTGCTGCAGACTCAGGCATAATTGTTTCCCCAGCACCACGTAGGTTTCCACAGGGCTTAAATAAAGCCATGTAATACCCAGTTGGAGAGCTCTGGGCAAAGCTACTCAGCACTGCCAGGGAAGTTAAAGCCAGCATGGAACTCCTTAGTGCAAAGCAAGGCTAGGAAAGAGCTGAGGCAAAGGCTTCTGCTCGGCTGTGCTGCGAGCGGGCAGGGACTGGCAGCATGCACTCCAGTTGCTAGGTAGCTTATAGATATGCCTCACTTGCCTGTGCAAACACACCCCACAGGACTATATTTACAGAACATGGCCTTTGCTTCTCATTCCTTTGAGCAATATAAAAATACTGAGAATTCTTCCTTTGGGAACTCAGCAACAGTTGCCCTTGGGTTGCTGCTGTTGTCCCTGAAATATGGTGGTGCTTCTGAGCTGCACTCAAGTGGGCAGCTTGAGTTGACACTTGTCCATGCTACTGCTGCCTGCTCTGGGCTTATTTTATGGGGTAGCTACCCTCACTTCAGCTTCACTAATTCAAAAGATATCTGAGTATAGAGATGACAGCTTGGAGTTAACTCTGTAAAACTAGTCTAATCTGAGCACAGTAACATTGCTGTTTGAGAGTGAAAATGTAACAGAATTTATTTCAATGTCTTATCAGTCTAACATCTCAACTGCAATTAGCAGAGAAAATTGCACTCTGCATCTAAATAAAGGAAGAAAAGGAAAGAAATGGCATCTCTGAAGGAAGACAGAATCGGAATTATGCACTGCCTGAGCACTATGAATTATTAAACAGTGGTATTTTGGTGAAGCAGAGATACTTGTCAAGATCTCACAGCACACTGTGTTATGGGGTGGGGGGGAACTTCACTACAGAAGGCTTGGAGAAGGGAGTATCACAAATGGCTAGAACCACCATACATCATGTAACATAAAAAGGTGGCATTTGTACATTTGTTTAGTTCAGGTTGTTTTCCAGCAAGCATATGAAAACACAGCACAAGAATGCTGTAAGCACACTCTATGAGAATTAGCTGGCTTTCAATGCCAACAAACCCTCCTACCCGCAAAATTCATTTTCACACAGCTGGCAGATCCTAGCGAAAACTTACAGACCAGCTGTAAGTTTTTCACTGTTCACAGCAAGGGAGGAGGATAAGCCTTTTCAGAGGGCTGAGATGTCCCCAGGACTCTCAAGAGGAGAACAGGTGCTGGTGTGCATTACCTGACCTCCCAAGAAAAGCCTGCCAATTACCCTCTTGTCCTGGCAGCCAAAGCTGTCATTCCAGAGGTAGAAGTCATAGGCCTGCAAACACAGGCACTAAAGATGGTTGAAATAAAACTTTTGTTATCCCAGGCAATTAACAGGTTCATTGCTTACTGTAATTTATAGAGGTTTAAGGAGCAAGGATCTTTACCAACTGACATTTGTTTTGGAAAGTTCTTGTTTTCTTGATAGTAAGCAGCTAGCCCCCAACAGATGTTCTGTAGGTAAGGACTGGTGTTTGTCTCTGCTGTCCTTAGGCAGACATAGAGAAGGTGTGGGCGAGTAGTGCATCTATTTTCAATAGTAACATCGTAACAACTTGATAATAGACCATCTGATTCCAAGTTCAAAAAGAACTGGGGATCTATGTATATAAAGCACATAGATTAAATTGGATTCTTAACTGGTACAGAGTATTACAAAGTGCATTTATGGAAGAATGAGAATAGCTCTACAGGGCTGAAAGGACATAGCAAAGTCCTTAGGCAGCTCTCTGAAAAGTGGCTACAAGCACAGGCAGTGACATTGACAAAATGCGTGCTAATGTGTGACTGTCAAAGACCACAAAGATTCCCTTTTTTTTTTTTTGGATAATATCAACAACTATGTGCTATTGACTCCCACTAACAAAACTGGACAGGCAAAAGCTGGGAGTCATGAAGAACTCTCAGCAACTGGAGCAAGCCCTGTGCCTATCTCATAAACACCTCATTGCAACCCAATCCCTGCCAGACTTGAAGAGCAGAGAACAGTTATGTATAGCAGCAACAAGAACAAGGATCAGTGATGCTGGCAGGATGCAAACCTCACAGGAAGCAGAAAGAGGTCAGACTCTTCAACAAGACATTCTGACAGATGCTGGCTTTCCTCTTGGTTCCAAACATACCCTAACCTTCCCACAGAAGGCTCTGCCAGAGCGTCCACCCCTGGGAAGAAGCAGCATTAGTCAGCCTCCCCAAAGCAGGCACTGTATATAAAAGCATAGAAGCAATGACTATGGCCAGGCAATCTGTATTTGTCTCATCTTGAGGTTTGGTGGTGGTGACTAACTGGACTGCAGGGCTAGAAACGAAGAGCTGTGGAATGTCACTGAGCAAACAAGTTAAAATGGGAACAAGCTCCAGGGTCACAGCAGCGGGGAGGAGCTGCACAGAGGGGTCAGGCACTGCATCCACGACTGATGCTCCCACACCAGGTTTGCGTGTCCCTCCAGATAGAGTGCCCAACTTCCAGCTTTTAGCCAGCTTGCACCAATGCACTTCTCTGCCATTAAAATACAAGGCTTGACAAACATTAACATCAGGCCCACCTAGGTCAAAACAGCCATTTCTTGGCCACAGGAGGATTTCTAATAACCATGCCACCCATCGAAAAAACAGCATGCCTTGAACACTTTCTCCTGCTCTGCCACAATCATAATTCAGGATAAGTAATTGGTCATGACTGTGTGCAGCTGCTAATTTCTGGAGATATAAAAGGCATATATTTTCAAATAAAAGAACACAGCTTTTAGGAGTTCAGAACAATGAAACACAGGGTGACTGCCTTAAGTGCAGAAACTAAAAGCTTTTCCCTTCAGAACAAGAGTAGAATCGAGTAATTGTCGTTTCCAGGGAGATGGGGAACTTCAGGGATCAGAGCTCAATCTGCAGTTAAATGGATTGGAAACAACTCCTAACAGCTGCAGAATAAAGCATGAATAGAAACACACCAGAAAATCTAGACAGTGCAGTTCACGGCACTGTGTACATTTTTCCACATCCATGAATGACGGACCAGCTTTACTTACATGATGCAGGTTAGATATTCATGAATACTAAGGGGGAAGTCTTCCCTATGTTCTCTCTTTCTATATACATCTCCTATTCAACCTCCTTGGACAGCAAAAGCTGACAGGTATTTCCATTTTCTCCTTTTGAGAGCGAAATCTCAAAATTCTCTCACACTCCAGAAATGCAGTTCTAAGCGGACCAGGTATGTGAAAATTACCTAAAAGAAGATCTTAAATTACTCTTTGCAAGCAAGGCAGACCTTTGCCTTTCCACTGAAATATTTCACAGGTGCCAAAAGTTCGTGCTTCAATGTCATGTCAAATTCTGAGCTTCTCTCATGTAAACCACAAATCCCATGACTTGCAAAGGATTTTCCAAAATAACCAATACCTTTGTGAGTGCTGTAGAGGGCTGCAAATGTCACCACAAAGAAGGTGGTGGAATATTTTCCAGCGTTAACCAGATGAAAGGCCCGTTTGTTATCACGGTAACGGCGCAGGCACTGGATGAATCGCAACCAAGCAGGGATGCACTGAACAACCGCTCTCACTCCGTAGGAGTAGCTGTAACAAATCTGATTATCTGCAAGAAAAAAGTTTCAGGGACAAGGAGTTAATAAAGAACTCCTACTGTCTTTCCTTCTGTAAGAATATTATCACTTGATACGAGAGCAATGTCCCATCAATGTCTCATCTTTAGGCACACACACATCCAGAACAGTGAGAAGCTCCTCATCACCCGGAAGTATCCAAAAGCTCTTTATACCATCTCGGAGGTATTCACGTGACATGACATCAATAAACACATTTAGACAGATCATCATCTAACTCCTTCACTGCTGCTAGTGTAACTAACACGCAACAAGATCAGAAATAATCTATTTTCAAATTTATTTTGTGCTGATGGCAGTACTGTCAGTAATCAAATTAAGAATGGAATTATAAAAGGCCTTCAACACTAAATTTTTGTGCATAAATGGGAGAGCATTTCCAGACTCAGCGGGCCAGTTCAAAAAGGCTACTTTGCCTAAGATGTCCTTGACCCATTTTTCTTTTATATTGTAATAGGACAAAACATATTTCAGTACGTGGTTTTGCAACCCCTATCTTTATTTTTTAAGCTCTGGTTTCAACAACCATAGTGAGAAACAACTATGCCACTATGACTAGGCCAATATTATACCTCTGACGTTTAAAAGCCTTTTATTGAGAAACGACCAGGAAAAACCCATCTTTGCCTGGAACCCCCAAGCATCCCGTATTCTCTTTCGGTCTTGCTCAGAACATCTAAACCAAACATTCCACTAACAAACATCTTCTTCTTACTCAGGATAATGAAGACAAGTTATTAGCTGATATTTATCCCAAAGCACTGTGCTATCATTCTACTATTTCTATTGGAAAAGGACAAGTTGATATCCACTCAGTTGCTCTATTTATTTATTATTAATAAACAAATATTTAGTTACTTGCAACATTGTCTTAAAAGGAAGAGACAGATCAGGCAGACTGGAAGAACAAAGTGAACACTGATGCTTATTGAAGCATACTGCAAATTCTTTCAGCAAGTGTCAAAACCATCAGACAACACAATTTGCCAGCAGTCACTGCTTAAAATGAAAAGACAGCAGCCTGATCCAGGAGGACACAGGTACTATTTCACCACCAGGAAGGCCAAAGTCAAAATTCATGTGCCAACTCTGTTGTTCTTCTGGCTAGAAAGAAGAGACAGAGCACGCACAACCCTGGCATCACAGCATCAACTCTAATCGAGTAAGGGGTGACACTAACAAGGAAGTGTCTCCATCCTCTCTTGCTTTAGGGTACTTTGATGGAGCCTGTAAGAAGCAGGCTACAGCATAGAAATTTGTGGTTAACAAGCTCATGCAACTCATTTTCATCCTGAGCAACAAGAACAGGCTAAAAGTAAATACACAGTTAAACTACTATGAAAGAAAACAGCAATGCCAGGAAAATGGATTTCTCTTTCCAATCAAGAAGTGATGCACCTACATTCTTTGGTGAATATACATGTCAGGGCAAATGACTGGATTAGGAAATGAACACTGATGTGAAATTCAATTCAATCTCTCCAATGCTGTGTTTACAAGAAACATTACTTATTTTAGTACCCCATGCCTTTGGTAGCCCTCTTCAAAAAGACAGATAATTATGAAGCTGCCTTGCCAGGCTTTTTTAGATAATTTTGACTGCATTTGCATGGGTCATCAGCATTACTCTACCTGTATTTGCCAGAAGTCCAGCATTATCCTCCCACTGAACCTCAAAGCTGTAGAAGCAGATCATGTACTCCAGATCCATGAGTATTACGACCAGGCTGTTGAGCTGATCAGCCAGCCAGAAATCTGCGAAGCCTACCTTGTGGAAAGGAGCAGTGAATACTCGAAACTGTCAGGAAGAAAAAGGAATAATTTATAACAGCACCAAATACATCTAAATGCAGTGGCAGGACATCATGGCATTGAACAAATATGGGAAATCACAGAAAGGACTGAAGATTTATTGCTGACCTTTTGCTCCTACTGACACAAAAAAGATAGCTGTCTCCTCACTTTTAGTACAAGTAACATTCCTGCATTCCTCTCTGCATGCAACCATCCATGTCCCCTCGCTTTTTTTGGTGGTGGTTGTTGTTGTTTTGGGCTGTGTTTCTTTTGGGTTGTTTGTTTTTTCCTTTCTCACTGGCAGAAGCGCCTAGTCTCCTCCAAACAAGCTCTTCCCCAGAAACTTCCAATCTCCATTTCTCATGTTGCTCCTCATTTTGATCAGTGCTTTCTTTCAGGCATTTATGTAATGTCTGTTGACATCTTACACACTTACCTTCTCCCTCATCCTCAATATTTCAGTTAGATTACAGACCCTGAGCATGGCCATTACTCTGACCATGGTTCGGTTTACTTAACACATTAGATGCTCTTTGGTGTTAGAAGTTGAAAAAGCAAAGATTGCTACCTCTGAATCTGCCCATGCCTCTAGCAGGGAAAGAGTTAAAGAAAGGGGCAATCCTGTTGATTGTCAATTAGACTCCCTCTCAATCCCAGTTCACTTTCCCTCTAAGTCTTAACAGCAGTTTTGCTACTTTCAAACCAGACAGTTTTCATGGTCCATTACCTTTGATTACAACTCTCTCTACCCAGTTAGTTATAGTTACTAATGGCCAATTTCTCAAAGAGACAGCACCAGCACCATCCAGTAGTTCAGAGATTTATGAACCTTTAAATTAATGAAAGCACAGGCTAACACTCATTTTTCATATAGCTCTCCTTATTAATCTAAAGGGTACACAGTTACAGAAACCTTACAGGGAACGGACCGACACATGCCCTTTGGCTTTTAATGCCAATTTAAGGCTCTGGTCCTAAATTTCAAAGCCAAATAGGGGATTAAGACTTAGTGGCATAAAGTAGATATGGATCTTGACCCAGAAAGCACTGTACTGAAGGACAGAACCTATCACAAAGGCTCAAAACAGGGCCAGCCACTAGGGAGGTCTGTTCTCAAAGCAGTCCAGCTGCAGAACAGCTTCTGCAGAGGTCAGAGAAGTCACGCCAGCCTTCCTTTTCAAGAGGTCCTTCCTCCATTTTACCAACATTCCCTGATACTAGCTTTACCTGTTTCATCTGACCTTTTTTATTATAAAGACTAAAATTAAATGAGAAAACAAAAAAATAATAAAATCCATGTTGTTATTTAATTTACGGACAGACACTCAGGCAATGCCAGATGACAACATAAAATTTGAGAGGAGAAGCTTTCCACTTAAATGTTACAGCAGATGAGGAGTCAGCAGATATGTCCGTGACCTAGATAAGGCAGCCCAGTGAACTATCCTTAAGAATCTGAGCTGCCATCTGAACCCTCCTAACCCTGCACATCAGGCTCTTCAGTTTCTGGCTGCTGCCACATGCTGCCCAGGCACAGCTAGAGTTGCAGCCCAGATACTAGAGGGTGCTGGCAGTGGAGGGCACTGTCTGCTGGCAGGTACCAGCTGAGAAGTGTCTGCAAGATCCTCCAGAGAAGACAGGCTGCAAGAACAAAGTAATCAAAAAGCTGGAGTTGAACCTCAGTTTCTAGTAATCGGTTACTAGATTACTAGAAATCTAGTATGAACAGAAATCTAGTATGAACAGAAATCTATATGAACAGTTCCACAGCAGAGCAGACTTCCAGGTGCTGTGGTTTCAGTAAGTGCTGAGACAGTAGATATTTGAGCTGGAGCTAAACACTTCCTAGATTTTTACTCTCTCAGACAAGCTCCCTGCAGTTGTTTTGCCATTTTGGTTCCCTGCAGAAAGTGTGGGCATACAGATGCTGCGCCATCCCCTGTACTTTAATCAGATTCCTCCTGGTGAGCTGCTCCCCTCAGCCTACACAAGCGCACTCATGGGCTTCTCACCTGGTAGCAAAGGAACAGTCACCTAAGCACATAGGTGAGAAAGAAGAGCTGGTGTGGGAATTAAACTTTTTTTTTTTTTTCAGAGGAAGATCAATTCAGATATAACTTGCAGTCCCTTAGGCATTATCAAGAGATCTCACTCGTAAGTACCAACAAGCAGCTGTCGATGATCACAGGTGGATGCATAAAGCCCCCCAGATCCATCAAGAAATGCTACAACACACTGAAGTATGCTCCTGGTTTGGTTCTAGGAAAATTGAAGGTGCCAGTAATGATCTGCTACACCCACTACATCGTATTTTGTTACGGCTGGAAATTAAACATATTAAGGATGTGAAGAAAAATGCTCACAAAATTTGTGTGAACAGCACAGACCTAGGAATTGCACTATTTAAAACTCCTTTCACCCAGATAGCTGCTGGCAACTGCACAGAGCAATAAAATACACCCAGCCAGCCAATTATACACAATAAAAATTAGAAAAGCCTAACAGCTACTCTTTATGTGGTTTCTCTGGCCTTTTTCTTCCCCTTCCGCATAACACAGCCAGAGGTACTGTGTCATTTTCCCCCATTAAGGTGATCTTGCATTTTGATGAAGCATTTTTTCCCCAGGAGACCTTGGGATGAATTAGCCTCTGCACACTCAAAGGTATGCCTCTATCATAAGCTGCAGCACAGTCTAGAGATAGGTGGGCTACAGCAGGTACTGCAAACTGCCTAAGAGGTCTGTGAGGACTGAAAATCTTATCCTGTTAAAATATTAAGGTAAATTAGCACAGATATTGCTCACATAGTTCAAGCACTTCCAGTGCTCCTCCTAGCGCCAAAGGACAGCAGTAAGACTAATGAGGCTTCAGACTAAAGGTACATCTATGAGAGATGGCTTAATGCTGGAAGGCAAAAAAGAAAAACTGAAATAGTAGTAAGATAGTAAACAAAATGAGGTAAGCACACAGAGGTTAAGTAGCTGTGTGTACATCTGCACACACAGGTTCTACGCATGATTCTATGTTTTATCCTGGTCATGTTCCAGAGAAAGTTAATTGTTTTAACTGGCATTAAAACGATTCTACAAATAACATCAGCCTGTCAAACCCTCTTACACCCAATGCTCTCCAAGCAGTTGCAGCAAGAATAAGGTATCAAGGGAACCAACTTGATTAAAGCCAATTTAAAAGGACATACAGAGTGGGCTTGAACATGTGAATCAGCCATTTGGGAAGAAACTGATGAGCCATACAAGTTTGAAAATTGCTCTTTTGTTGCTCCCATCTATAAATAGAACTCTGAAGTAGCACACACATTTACATTCAGTTTACCAGACTTATCTTACCTCACCTGGAAAATGTGAGCTGGGTCTAAAATAAATAGTTCAAGACCACAAACAGATTTGCTGAAAAAAAGCCCACCCATCAACATGATTTTATAAGCAGTAATCTTTGCAAGTGTTCCCACTCATTGGTGAACCCTCTCAATGTTGCCACTCACCCAGTTTGGGCTGAGAAGTATCCATGTAACCTTGCCTTACAGCACTGTAACCCTAATCAAACTGCTTCACTACATTTAGGAACAAAAAAATAAATACATGAGAGTGTTTCTATATGTGCAAAAGTATGCACACAGCTGTATACAGGAAGATCAGCTAGTAGCTACCTGCACTACAAAGATAATGATAGACTGGTACAAGCAGAAGTTGCTTCTGTAAAACTATGCTCAACAGTGATGTGCAGTCAAGACCTTATCAGGTCTGCTCTACGAAAGCCCAGTGGTATAAGCATTCCTCTTTCCTGAAGATTAGTAACATTTGTATACACTGAACTGCTATTGCTCAGCTACAGCATTTTTTATAAATTATTTATTTATTTCAGGTTTGAAACTTACCAATAGTTTCAGCAGCCAAAAACGGGACTTGTAATATAAGGTTTTGGTAGGGTTGATGAGAAAAAGCAACATGAAGCCGTATAAGATGAGTGGATTCACCTGCATAGGGATGTAGGTGAATTTACCATATATACATGCCAGTAAGCTCAGGCACCACAAAACGCCCAGGAAACCAGCAATCTACAGAAAGACAGAAAAAAACCCATATAGATACCTTATGAAATATAGCTTTGAAACCCTCAATGAATTCTCATTATAAGAAAAGGGAGCAGTGCTCAACCTGTAATCTAATCAGACTTCACCAACTTCCTCTTCTAATTGTATTAGAACTCCTTGCCAGGAAATGATGCAGGATTTATTCTCCTGATATGCCACACAGCTCAACCACTCCTGCAATCTATTCTGTTTACCTCAAAGAGATGTTGATGGGACAAGTTGCTGCGGGGATTGAGTTCAAAGATGAGGACGTGATTCACTCCAGCCTGTCTCCAGCCATATGTGTTGATACCCAGGAGAAAGAGGAATTCTATCAGGAGAAAGCCACCTCGATAGATTCTCACCAGTGGCCACACATTTGGTCCATCTATAAAAGCCACACCTGGAAAAGAAAAAATGGAAAGACCTTAGCAATAGTACAAGTCATGTCACAACACAAAGCTGTGCTCTACTGCTTTATGCTCATTCTCAGATGCTCAGCTGTACGCTGTGAAACAGGGTGTACTTATAGGCACCTACATATTCCAGCAAGTAGAGGAGTTTTCACCCAGCCTGTCAGAGCATTTAGGAGTATTCTGAGGAAAATTCACTCTCCAGCTGGTGTAGTCGATCATTAACAGCATCCTAAGTCCCCTGTGTTATACTACCGGCATGTGGGACATCACTAGCATAAAACATGACTATATGCACTTAAATGTTCTGGTTTAATGAAGATGAAATCCCAACAGACAGATACACAAATACTTCAGCTCCCCACAAAACCAAGAAGCACCATTTACAGCATTTAAAACATTGCCAAACTGTGCCTAATCACTGAACTCAGTACAACTGTAATGTACTACATATCCATAACCAGCAATACAATATCCAGCCCCACCCAAAGAGAAAAATCAAAGCAAGCAATACTAGAAAGCCTGTTTCTTCCTTTCTTCAGTCTTCAGGGGTTTGGAAACAAATTCACTTCATTTCAAACAATGAGCAGCCTTTACAGCAGGAGGTTTCTCCAGCATAAACCTCTTTGCAAAATGCTGTCACCTGGTTGCCCAACACGGGTTTCACGAGAAAAGCACAAATAAAATACAGAAATATGGTTACTTGGATCCTCAGTTTCACTGAGTGTTTCTCACCCATGTGCTTTTTAAGAGAGGGATAAAAAAAGAAAGAAAAAAAAAGGATACAGTTTTACAGAATTGATGCTAAGAATTTATTTGCACAAACCTTCCTGTCTAAATCACACCACTGAGTTTTTCATGTTTTGGGGTTTTTTTTTCTCAAACACCCATAAGAAGTTTCATGTGTTCAGCATCTGTGCTTTATGCTACATAAAATTATGGAGGAAAATTGTGCAAGGAACAATGACTCAAGAACTGCTACTTTAAATGTATAACTTAGAGATTACTGGATTCAGGGAAAAGAGAGTCAGATTTTGGACAGAAATGACAGGCACCCTGAAAAACTGAAAGAAACTAGTCTTAAAAATGGAATTGCAAAAGCAGCATTTCAAATTTTGACCTGAAAATCGAAGGAGGTGCTTTCAAACAGGACAAAGTATCCCCAAAAATACTGAATAAGACATGACCAGACAGAATAGGACAGGTATGCTGTGTGCTATTCAAGACAGAACACTCAGACAAAGGTTTATACTGAGGCGAACATGGTTCATGACAGTATAGCATATGACTTCCATATCTAATGCCATTAATCTTATTTCTAGGCTCAGGACCATAATTGCAGGTTGAACAGCAGCTGGTTCTGGAGAAAAAGCAGATACTGAACAGTATAAGCAGATCAGATACTAACACAAATTGGTTAAGAGTATTTCTGTATTTTCTCTCTTCTGATACTAAAACTCTGTCTAGTTTAGCTTCTACAGTGCAATGGCTAGATTTGATTCCCTTTTCATGTGTCCTAACTGTACCACTTTCTTCACTACCACTGAGCAGTTTGACTGAAGACCCCCAAAGACCAAGTTGCAGTTAAGTGCTCAGCAAAGGTGTATGTGGTCTCAAACTGGTGCAACCCAGTCCAGGGCTCCTCCATACTACAGCCCTAAGGCAGTGAGATTTTCCATACATATACACTTTAATAAAATGTAAGTGAAGTCACCTGCTAGAGTCACAGCAAGTATGTGACACTTGATCAAGTCATTCCTTCAGCAAATGCAAGCTCTGAACAAGATGTTCAGAGAGGAAGATGTCCCTGGTTACAAGACAATGGCATAGCAGCCTAATTCTCAAACAAGAGACAGGGCACTGCTGCAGCAAGAGTCTTTGAGATTTTGCATGAACTCTTAACAGGTTTCTGGCTAATAAAACATGCCCATTTCCATGAACTTTCAATTACATACTGGCTTGGCACCTAGGAAAGCTAATACAGAAACAGTGATGCCTCAAAATTTGTACTCACTTCCCTGGGATCCAACTGTAACATTTGCAGCTTCTAACAGACCCTAAGGTATTATGTATTCACCTCTGTAAAATGTTGCTGTTCTAGTTGCAAAATCAGGTAATAAAGAAGTGGTTTTCCAGTATAAATTATATGCTGTTTCACAGATTCTACACATACAATACTTAAATCTCATTTCAGTCAATCAAATCATAACTTTCAAATACAGCAGAGAGGTTAGCAGAGTCATACCCAAATAAAATAAAATAAAAAAAAAAGCCCAGACAAAACCCACAAACCACTTTGCAGTTAGAGTACAGGTTCTGCCCAGTATCTGAAGTAATGAACAGACATCAGATCATGTCTGCTGATAACAAATAAACCTATTACAGTAAGTTAGTAACATCTGCTTTGGAGGCATAATCATTTTTATGAATTCCTTCTCACAACTGTGTCACTTACTGAGAGAGAATGCAAACACAACTGGCTTCAACCATATTTGCAACTCGCACAGAGATCAAACATATAAGCAACAGAAAAAAAGGATATGATGAATATAGAGCAGCTTCTACACATTTAAATGGACCCTTCACACAGAGATGTCAAGCTTCTGCTTCTACAATTGGACGACCAAATGGGAAGCATTGCAAACAGTTTCTCAAACAGAGAGATTTTATCCCAAGAGATGACTGGATTCAATTATAGAAACATCTGATTAAAAATTTCTTTTAAGTCAAAACCACAAACATGGGCTTTCCCTAACGCAAGAGCTCGCACTTTGATTTGTTAAGCCTTTTCCTTTTACTGTTTAAGCAAGTTACAACACTATTGAAGTCATACACACAATTAGTAAAGCTGTTTGTGATTAAACACTTTGTCTGGATCTACAGTACTAACATGGCTTTTACTCTAATCAGAGTTCAAACTCAGAAGGCACAAAGCAGAATAAAACCGATGTCTGAGATACATAATAATTCATTGTAGCTGTTAAACAATCTTGCCAAAATCTGTCAACAAGAAAAAATTCAATTAATTCCACTAATAGGCACCAGGCATTGAAATCCCTGAAACTTCTACATGAAAATGTCCCACGTGGCACGGTGCTTATGTGGCTCTATCTCTGGTCTCATGCTCTGTAGGGAGTTAGTATCATGAAAAACTTGAGTTCCAGGAGTACCTGTCTTAAGGTGAGTGAGGTCTGTGCGTTCACAGAATCATAACAGAAATTTGTCTTTGTAGATGGATGTTCCACTTCCAGAACATCATTCCAAGAACAGAGAGGAAACCAGGAGAACAAACCACAATATATTCAAAGTCCAAAATCCACATATACAACATGAAATAACACAATCCATTACTGAGCAGAATTAATACTTTACAGCTGTGTGATCTGACTCAGTCTGATTTAATACAGAACATCCTGACCAACCCAGTGTCATGGATTCAGCAGTAGTAGACATTTTTCTCCTTCTTGGTAGCTGGTGTAGCGCTGTGGTTTTGATTTTGTTTTGTTTTTGGCCTGGAAACAGTGCTGATAACACCAGTGTTTACAGTTACAGCATAGAATGTTTTGGTCTGACCAAGGACTTTCTGAGCGTCATGCTCTGCCAGGGAGGAGAGGAAGCCGGGAGTCAACAGGTATTCCATACCACAGCACATCATGCTCGGGATGTAAAAACGGAGAGCAGAGACCCGGAAGGGTGGGGGTGCACGATGTGGTCGGGCTTGGTACCGACGGTGAGCGATTGTATTCTCTTTCCTTGTATTTCTCTTGCCATTATTATTATTGGTGGTAGCAGTAGTGATTTGTACTATACCTCAGTTACTGAATGGTTCTTATCTCAACCTGTGGGAGTTGCATTCTTTTGAATCTCCTCCCCATCCCCCTGGGACTGGGAGAAGAAAGAGGGGGGAGTGAGTGAGTGGGCTGCATGAGGGCCTTAAACCACAACACCCAGCTCAGATTCAGACCCCTGTTAAGTGATGAGAACATATCCAAACCAAGGTATAGCAGGCAGCAAGTCCAGTCAAGGATACCCACCTGAAAGTATGACAGTGACGTTCAGTGCAATGAACAACCCACAGAACAATCCAACCCTGAACGTAGTCCACGCTGGTACAGGCTGTGAACAAAGCAATTGTGGAATTAAGGTGAGGTAAAGAGGTTATCAGCAAAGTCAGATTAATCTGCAGAATAAATTAATAATTAGGAAAAGTAAGCTATTTCCAAATCTTCCAAACTAAAGCAGATTATGTGACAATATCCTCCTCACAATTTGCAGAGCATGCTCACATCAATTATTTGCTCTACTTTGTTCAGACACTGAATCTAATTTAGCACCTTGACAAGTTGGAGAAGCATCTTTGCTGCATAGCTTGATCTCTCACCTGAGCTGCTCCTAAAGGTGGAACGCGCAAACGTTTCATAGCCTTCTGTCTGTCTCCATCTTCTAACTCATTGGTCACCACTTCCTAAGGAGATGAAGATACACATCACAGAAGTTCATTATAATGATAAGCACACGGTACTGCATTAAAACCAAAAATAACAGTTGATTTCCAAGTTACATTTAAGCCCTGGCCTAATACTGTCCTAGTACACATTAACAAAGATAGGAGAAGCTCGCCATGCTGCATCAAGTTACACAATACAAGCTAACACTGCACTGGCTTTTCAGAGTGAAAATCTACCAGCTGAAGAAAAATACCCAAATTACGTAAGCAGTGCCAGAAACCAGTGGCATTTCAAAATCAATTAGTAGCTGTCTTGGTGACAAATACAAGCTAGAGTGGGCAAAACATTATAGGAATCAGTAGTGAGCAAGAAAACACTGTTTTCTAGTTAAGAAGAGGAATAGTGTCCAGACTTGCATCTTTACCTCTGTTTCAGAGATAAGCTGGTTGATCTTCTTGCAAGTGTAGAAAGGTGCTACCTCCACCTCAGCCACCCGCCATTCTGCTCCCCGCGCTGTCTCCAAGTTCTTGTCATGCTTCTTTAAGATCTTGCGGAAGCCAGTGAAGTTCAGGTTCTGCAGGCAAGGGAAAAGAGTTACTGGCTGTTAACCTCAGTCAGGCCCCAAGAAAGTGAAATGGTTGTATTTCCAGTGCGAGCAAAAAAAGGAAGAGTTAATAAAACCCATCAAATTATTTCATCCATTGTCAGGAGGTTTCTGATTTACCGCTATGTTAGAAGTCACACATATCCCTTGCAAATAACAGAAAAAATGTGGGACTCAGGGGCAGAAAGCCATATAGCTTATTTGCAGGAAACTACCTAAACTTCATATTTCCTGAAAAGCCAAATTACTTGCACTTTCTTCCTTAACTCAGGAAGTGATGACAATCCTGATGAAACCTCCCTGAAGACCAATAACCTTCGGACATGCTCAAAACTTGCATGCTTGAAGTTATTTTAAGACATGCTCCCTCTCCCTGGGTATACCTTACTGCATGTGTCCCAGGTACTGCAAACTGGCAGCTGGTCTCTGTATTAGCAAGAACTGTAATGAGCTCTTAAGAAACATATAAAGCTACAGAAAGGCATGTCTATCAAAACTATCACAGTCATTACCAATCCTTCAAGGTTTTTCCCTTCTGAAAAGGCTAAGCTACTAACTTCTAGTTTCTTTAAACTCTGTGTTGGTTTCAAATCAAGTGGTCCAGATAAAATCATTATAGAAGGGAAATCCTTCTACAAAATTTATATATGCTGCAAATTAGACCCAGACATGTACAGCCCCACAGCACCATCCTTTTCTACAGCATATGTTGCACAATGACTGCAAAACTATTTTAGACTTGCAGATGTGGAAGATGCAACTCCCTTGTATGTAGAGGTGCATTAAATCAAGAATTACTTGTTGATTTTCAAGTTACATGAGAGACTAACCCAGCACTCTTCTAATGCACAGTAACTTAAAATAGGCAAAGCTCATCACACTGCAGGCAACAGCTGTGACAAGCTGTATCTGAAATCCTGCATTTCAGTATGCAGAAACCACCACTAAAAAGCCTGAATATTTCATTCAAGCAACGGTAGAACACAGACAGATGATGGCAAGATTCACTTCTGGAAAAAAATAAAAAAAAAAAAAAAAAAGCTTAGAAAGGAGCTTGGAAAGAAAAAAAGAGAAAGCAGCAAAATCCCATGGCCTAGGGAGAGGTGCCATCTACTCACTGAAGTATTTTCAATCTAAGGATGCTGAGTGATTTAATACCAGACCCCTACCATATAGTTGGGGAAATGAGGGTAGGGAGACAGGATCAGGAAGCCAATGAATTCCCAATCTGCATTATTGCAGACAAGAGACTTTGATTGTTTTCTATTGGAAAATCCAGTATTCAATCCAGGAAGACCACCATTTCAGAATCTTGAAATTCAAAAATGCAACAAAATGATGATTTTGGTCAGAGATTTTTCTGTAGTGTCAACTAACATCACTTTATCTGCAATGTATCCAATTCCAGCCTAACTCTAATGTGCCTTGGCTGGTCTGGGCATGATTATAGCAGACACCCTTGAACCTCTCCAGAAGCACTTCATCCTCTGGCTGCAAAAATTCTGCAAGCCCAAAGAGCACAATAAAAATACTGGTGGTTACAGCAGTGCTTCTGACAAGGAACATATAGTGATGGAACAGTCAAACATCATTCACACAGTCAGACGTTCTGCTATTTGTGATGCTTTTGTTTGGTATGGGGCCTTCTCCAAAAGTGACTTCCATTTCTGCTGGATTTTAACTGAATCCATTGAAGGTGAATAAAAATCAAAGAACACAACTTACACAATAATAAAAAGTCAAGATAAAGTAGAATCAGTGGACTCAAAAATCTCTGTTCATATACAAATGCATAAGGAAATGCACCAGCAAGACAAACACACAGCAGTTTCATAAGGCTGATTCAGTATCCTGTGTATAAACGTCTTATTAATGTACTATATTATGTACAGTATAAGTAAATACTACGTATTTAATAATTAAGATTTGTTTGTTCTGAAACCCAGTATTTCAAATAAATAGATCTATTTATAGAACTATACACTCTAGAATTAGATATTACTGTTAACAACAAATCGATTTTATCATAAGTTTAATCATTGGCAAGTTAAGTATCAGCTGCCCTGGAGACAAGTTACAGTTCCACTTGATATTTGGTTTGTGTACCTTAGAAATGAATGCATGCTGCTTTTGCTCTTGCTTCAGTCTAGCAGACTAGAATTTGCTTTGAATGCATTTTCTGTTCCTGGAAACCCACCTTGAAACGTCAACATTTCATCAAAGCCATAGCTTGATATTTATAATGCTGCTGTTGACTTCCCTTTACCACCTACATGAAGGCCTCGGCTATGTCATCTTCCCACCAGGATACTGTTTTTACTCTCCAAAACCTGAAGAGCTAGAATATTCCTAGTTCTTATAATCAAAGTTCAAAAGTGATTGAGAGAAGTATTCTGGGATTTGGTTTTATATCTGGTTTAGTATTTGTACTCATTGTCCTAAACTTCAAGACCAATTTGAAATAATTTTTCTCATTCTCAATATGTTGTAGAAAGCAGCTCTACTCCTTTTGGATACTGTGAAAGCTATCAAATCCAGATGGGATTTACATCAACATTTTCTATATGTACAATGGACTCTTAGTAGCAAAACTGAAGGTGTGTAACACGCGTTTCTTCACTGATGAATAGTAGGGAAAGATTCTCCAAATTAATGACCTATGTCACCCCTATTTAAATTCTTCATCAAGCCTCAGAAGTGACTTTCGTAATCAAGAGTAAGAGGTTTTCATTTTTTTTAAACCAAAACAAAACTTGAAGAAACCACAGCACGTAATACTGCTTCATTCCATTCCTGAGGAGCTGCAGATACTCTACCTTTCCCAGGATTTTGAACCAGAAATTACCGCTAACAATTAAAGGGCTTTATTGAGAAACTCATAAATAGTTTCCAGACATGTACTCAAAGACATAACATCACTTTAGGAATGGTACAAATACTCAGAAGTTTGGAAGAATTAAGTTTGTCCATACTACAGGTAATATTTCTAACAAATGATTTTGTTCAGTAAAATTCTCCAGTACAATGCTGGCAAAGATCTAAATACAGATGTACTAAATTTCAACTCACACATTCTTATTTACCAAGCTAAAAACCCTCACAGTAAGACATGTAAAAGTATTTCTGAGTACTTAACACCAAAGAGCTATCCCAGAAAAAAAGATCATAACAGTTTCAGATTTTTGTTTCAAGATTTTTGGAACAATATCAACATCTGCAATATTTACCATGCCCTTTCCTGCCAGAAACCCTAGTACAAGTAAAGATTTGGTTTTCTCATACTTCAAGGCAAATGAGCCTGTATCCTACAGAACTGAAAACTTTTTTTTTTTAATGAATGTTTTAACAAGAAATTCTGATCTAGCAAGGTCACAGCCACTACCATGGTAACGCCAAGAGAAAACAGTATGTTAGCATTTCAAGTTTCATTACAAATATCAGATAAAAGAGCTTCTTTCTTCCCCAGTGTGCCAGCCCCAGCCCTGCACAGAACAACACATTACAAAAGGAGGAGGTACTGATATAACTTCATGTTCTGGCCATGCCTGGGCAAAGGGTGTTGGGGTCAGCCAGCCCAGAAAAAGGAAGATGAAGGAAGATCCTTCTGAAGGTCAGTTTAGGAATTCGATTTCAACAAAAAGCAACAAGACATTACACTGCTAGCTGCAAGGCATCTGCCTTTTCTTAAGCATTTAGGGAACCCAAAATTAAGGAAGAAATTTTAACATCTTGAATGAAGCAACTGAAGGATACACAAAGCACATGGCCATTTACATAACAGGGCTTTGTAAACCCACATCTTATTGCATGTACCTGATAGTTCTGCAGTAAGATGAGGCTGAGGTAGAGCTCACTGAAGGCCAATTTCAGATCTTTGATATTCCTATGCTGGACTCGTTCTTCATGGGACAGGTGGAAGACCGGCTTTCTGCGCCGCTGAAGTGTAGAAACCCCACTGGCTTCTTTTTGTGCATCCAAAGTTGATTGTAACTCAGTCCGGAGAGTAGTAAACCTGCGCTGAGCTTCTGCAAGCTTTTCTGTTAGCAAGCAAAGGAAAAAGTCAGATGAGAGGATAGCAACTTGCTTACCGAGCCTGTAAAAGGCACTATACCTTTTTGCCAAATAACGTGCCTGTAGGTAAAAAGCACTGCACTGAATAACCTACAGCATGGTTTTCCCCTGCTTAGCATTAAATTCCACGACTCTGCATATTTCTCATCTATGAAGCTCCTTTTAGTTGAAGGCATGAATTCAGACCTCTCCACTTCCACTCAAGATCTGATTTCTAGAGGATGCTCGTTTCAGGACCATATGCATACCTGTATGGTACAGAAGAAGACCAACCTGCTCAGCTGCTGCCTGTACTGAGGGGCTATAAACCAGCACAAGGATGCGGGGTTAGGTCTCCCCACATTGGCACAGCCACAGCTGGATGCAGCCAGGCAGATAGGGTCTCATCCAAATATCAAAGCAGTGACCACACATCTACTCTGCACACAAAGGAAAGCTGATTGCCTTTCTCAAATAAAGCAAATGCACAAAAAGCAAATGAGGAAAAAAACCCAACTGTTAGACAACGTTATGAAACTTGACAGTTTAGTAAGCAAAGCACTTTTCATATCTGTGCACCCACTCCTATGTGTTTACTTTTTATATGACAGTAAGGAAATCCAAGGAGAAAAAAAAAAACAAAGAAAACAAACCACACTTCAAATGCAATGCTGAATTTTGTTGCTCAGAGAGCAACGCTACCCTTCTGCCAAGCTCCCAGTGACAGACAAACACAGCTTCTGCTTTGATCAGGAGTTACAACACTACTAGCTGCTGTACACAAACTGCTGTAATAATATACCCCTCTTTTCCTCAGTTTAGGCTCATGCAGGTTAGAAGCACTGCCTCATTATTTACTGATTAAAGGAACAGCCAGCCTGAATTTAAATATCATTTTGATGTGTATTCAGAAGAAGTCAGCTTCTCTTCCTCACATCTCAAGTATAAAAAAGGTGTTCCTTTAAGCATGCTGCTTTACATAATTTTAGAAAAAAAATAATTTTTTTCTAAATAAAAATCTCTTCATGCTAAAACCAGCATAACTGACACCATTATCTTTCTCTTTACTCTGTACAACTAGTTCCTTCCACTCTTTTTCCCTCCCCTGTGGCTTTAGTCACAGCTTTGGCATCTCTGCTGATAAGCTCCATGGTGGATCATAGGCAGTGGTGCTGGCCAGGAAGGCACCAAATAGTTTTACAGTGCTGGAGGAGAGGCTGGAAGCTGGAGCCACCTCCACCCAGCAGGACACACACTACTGCAACAGAAACCATGGAGCCTCACGGTCCTTCCACTACCCAAAACTCTGCCCAACAGTCTCCTGGCTGTCAATCCAATTCCCCTTCATTAGCATCTTATATAACAGTAATTTTCAATTGCTGCCACACCTCCCCCAGAGTAAGATTTACTCTTATGGGAGCAATTCTGATTTTCTCCTCAGTCTTATTCAATTCTGGTTAATTTTAAGAGTAAACCTCATCTGTAAATAATTATACATTGCTCTGCATAAGGTATTTTCCAGAAGGAGAATGTCTTTCCAAATGGAAAATTGGAATCAATATACAAAAATCAAGTATGGAAGAGCTTGAAACTCTCTAGCCTTCTTGATTATAAGCTTTATTCAAAGTAAGATGTTTTAAAAAGACAGGAAAAGATAACTCCTCCCTGGTAACTTCTATAGTGAGAACTGTCTGCCCACAGCCTACAATAACATCATATTTAATACCCACAAGGTCAGACTGCAAAAATTATCTTTTCCCACTTTGGGAACACTCTTGGGAAGAAGTAATGGATATCTATTAGAGCAACTGTTAGAATCAGAAGCCTTCACATAAATAAAACTCACAAGTTTACTACATTCAAAATGCCATATTAAACTGTCTGTGATACACTGAGATTTCTTTGGATCAAATTATTAAATATGTGTCATGGGTTCAGCAGCAGCAGTCATTTTCTCTTTTTCATAGTAGCTGGTGCAGCACTGTGTTTTTGATTTTCGACTTAGGAACAGTGCTGATAACACCAATGTGTATAGTTATGGCTTAGAATGTTTAGGCTGGCAGAGGACTTTCTGAGTCTCATGCTCTGCCAGGGAGGAAGGGAAGCCGGGAGGAAGCAGAAACAGGGCACCTGACCCAAATGGACCAAAGAGGTATTCCATACCACAGCACGTCATGCCCAGGATGTAAAAACGGAGGGCAGAGACCCAGAAGGGTGGGGGTGTGTGTGCACTGTGTGTTCGAGCTTGGTATGAGGTGATGGGGGTGCACTGCTTGGCCGGGCTAGGGGGTAAGCTGTTGTATTCTTTCCTTGTACTTGCCTTGTCATGATTATTACTGGTGGTAGCAGTAGTGATTTGTGTTATACCTTAGTTACTGAACTGTTCTTATCTCAACCTGTGGGAATTGCATTCTTTCAATTCTCCTCCCCATCCCCCTGGGACTGGGGAAGAAAGAGGGGGGAGTGAGTGAGAGAACTGTTTGAGGGCCTTAAAACACGACAACATGCAAGAGTTTAAACTGCATCTCTAAATTGAAAGTATGTTCTATTTTCTGTATGTCCACAAAAAAAAGCCAACTAAAAGCCTAACAAAACAATATTTAAAGAAAAGAAAATGCTTTGAAATAGTCTCAAAACTGCTGCTGCAATTTTCTTCTTTGCAAAGCAACATCCATGAAGAAAGCATCATCTCCAAATACAAATATTCTTAATTATGCACTGCCCTCTCACATCTGTAGGGGAGGAGAGTTCTCTAAAACTGAGGCTTTAAGGGCAACTGACTCACTCATGAGAAACAGCAGTCCTGCATCACCTTCTCCCTCCTGCTCTCTCTCACACGGACTCCAGTTATACAGTCCGCAACTAACTTCACCTAGTTAAGGTATGATTTTATCATGGAGATTCATTGCAGAAGCAAAAGAAGACAAAATGTGTGCTGCTGCTCTTAAAAGCTCATACAGAATTGCTTAGGGAAACAGCAAAGCAGAGCACAAATTAATTTGTCAGTTTACAACATCCTCCAAAATGACTGAGAAGTCATTCACGACTAACCTAGCACACCCAAAAGTGACTTCTTAAAAAATGCCATTCATAAGAGTTAGAAAAAAGCAGCATACACGTGGAAACTGGAAGCACTCTTGCTGCGTGGCAGCATTTTGCATGACACCATGCCCACTAAGTCCTTGGCTCAAGTGTAACCCCATAGCAAAGACTAAAGAGAAATTTGAAACCAGGGGCAGACTTGAACAAAACTGCTTGCAATAAAGAAGCAGGTTTGCCCCCAAAATGCTTCTAGATCCTTACTAAATTCACCATCTAAAGAGTTACCTCTCAACTATACAATTCCAAGTTGTTTTGACTCTGTTTTCCAAGTGTAAAGAAAAGTTCACACTTAAGTATCATGAAAAAAAGCTGTCACACCAAAGAGCTAGTACAATTTCTAAAGTTCCAGCTCACATGGCCATGGTTGTGATCAAAACCTGTTTCACCAGAGACAACAGCCCATACCTTCTTGCAGCTACCCAGCTCAGGAGGCTGGGCATTTTAGGCAGGCTCTTTCAGCACTTCTTCCTTTTCTTACTTGTATTTATTATGTTCACTATTTTGCTTACCAAGTTAAGGCCTACAAATAACAAAACCATCTCTAAATTAGCCACAAAAACGTTACTAGCTACACTGTAGCTCAAGCAAATCCCTATGATACTAACTTAAAATATAACAAACCTCCCCTCTAGAAAATCCCAAACACAAACCAAAACTGGCCACAAATGAAACTTGAGCACTTGAACAGGCATTCCCTACTGGAAACATCTGAAAATTTTACTGCTGTTCTTTTTAATTTCAACTGAGTATAGATTTTCTTGAGCATCGTTCAAATAATCACAAATTGTTTATCAAATCAAATTCAGTTAATGGCTGCTTTCCTTCCTACTAAACTGGTATAATGGTCTGGGGAATTAAGGCTATGTTTGACAAGAGCCGACAACCTGAGCATACAGCATTATGCAGCAGGTACTCTGACCCTAAGTATACCAGGGAGGACCTGAGGTCCAGGAGCAGCCAGCCAATCCCGAGAGGATAGGGTTGTCCACGCTGTGGCAATCCCTGCCAATCTTCACTGAGGATCCTTCAGTGCAGGGATCAAGAAGATGACAAAATTAAGCAGGGATCAAAAGAAAGCTTAGTTTT
Source organism: Forpus xanthops (assembly GCA_032466535.1). NCBI lineage: Eukaryota > Metazoa > Chordata > Aves > Psittaciformes > Psittacidae > Forpus > Forpus xanthops. Next base: position 31,993 of record JASSUY010038399.1, on the reverse strand, counting down.
CTTGAAAATGGGCAGTATTTATCATTGTAAAGCCAAGTGTGTAATAAAACATGATAAACCTATAACAAATAGGATGTATCAGGTCATAATCCAAGCTAACACACACCTAGAGTTACAACAGGGTCCACATGACAAATTTTTGACATGATCAAGAGGAGGAACCACTGATGGAACATTTCTTGATATAGCTTAATGTAAATAACCCTAATAAGGGGGTTCTATACTGTCACGTCACTTATGCAAATAAAATACTTTAATCTTATCACACAAGATTTTCAAATTACATGTATTCTCTCCTATAACATTTTTGAAATGACAGCAAGATGGAAAAAATCCTATCCTATATTATTAGTGCCATTTTTAACAATGCTGGAATGGATACATACGTGCATGTGGGTGCATGTGCGCTAGCAGCTCCTCATTAGGGAAAATTACAATCTGTATTGTGCATCTACATTGACAGAACTTCCTTCACAGAATCTAGCTCATAGTACACAGGATCTGATATAACTAGAGAAGAAAGACAAGTTTCTGAGCATAAACGCCTTACCTCAGACTTGGGATAAAAATAAAAGATCCCACAGGGAAACAAAGCAGAGCAATTGTTCTCAGTTATGTATGTATGAATTACATGTAGGAAAACGTCTGCAAGTATAAAACCCAGCTGGCCCAGTAAAACATATCACTTCTACATACAAAATGCTCCTTGCCCTTGTTCTGACACCCCCTCCACTCTGGCTATAGCAAAACACCATGGCTCCAGGGAGCCAGGAGAGCAGGCATAGCCAGCCTGAAAGAGATTTACTTGCCTAGATGTAAGCTAGACAGAGGCAAGCTGCAGAGCACTGTTATTGCATCTCTTATGCTTTCAGCTATTCTCATGTTCACAGCCCAGATTCTGCTAGCAATAAAATAGCTAGCAATAAAGCCATCTCCTGATGGTTATTAAAATATATTGCACAATTCAACTGTCTTTGGTACCAGATTAGAGTCAGAAATAGAAAAGGGTACCATATTGTGCTGCAAAAGCCTGTTTATAGGATGAAGTTAGTAGATCAACATGTTAAGAGAAAGAATAGTCAATGCATCACTGTCTTCATATTTAAATGCTTTTCTAGTTGAAAACCCATCTTAAACCTTACCAAAAGAAGCAGAAAACCAGCTGAACTGTAATGGTGGTTAGAACTAGATCACACTAACACTAAGATTTTTGCAGCAATATTACAGGGTGAATTTCCAATTATTCCATTCTAAAGAAAACACAGGATGGGAAAGCAGATTTTCTCCAGGAAAAAAAAAAACAAACAGCAGCACTCTGACACATGACCCCAAGGAATCCCTACTCTTATCATTACATTTTTACTCAATTTACTAAACAGGAATTAATATGCAGCCAATGACAAACTGCTGACCTACTTCAGAAAGTTTAAAGAGCTTATGTGAAAGTATTTAAAAACTTGGACGCATCAAGATGGTCAAGTTATGACACGTAGGCAAGTCTATGATAGCTATTCCTGCACAAGGTCAGGGAACACCAGCTAAGGAACTTAGCACAACTAAAACATGCACAGGAAACTATCACCATGGATAAGCTGAGAAACTGCTCCCTATGCCCTACCACTTGAGATAAGAGTATCTTCTTGAAGTTCAGCAGGACACTTCTGTAGACTTATGAAATCGCCTGCCCTTCATTCTCCCTCCATGCAAATACCATGGTTTAGGCTTCACATCTGTGATTAAACCAGAGCAGTTTCTTACATAAACCTGCCTTATAATTACCTGATGGTAGACCTGCAGGACCACTGTGGCTACTCTGAAAGTTTGGGAGCTTTGGACTCTTTTTGTGTTGCTGTATTTTCCACAAATGCACACAAATAAGCACCTTACCTGAATAGAAAATGTTGATTTTGGCAAGTTCTTTCTCACAGGTTTGGAAGAACTTCTCTTCAAAAGTGGCGAAACATCTTTTCACGGTGTCCTCATCTGTGTCTATAAAACAAAAGTTATAACAAAAGAAGATTAATTTTCTAAGTGGCTGCCATGGAAATACTCCTTCAGAGTAAATCCACCTTCTTCATTATATAGAGAAGGAAGAACAGTAAGGCCCTAAAGGCTCTGAGGGAACACATATCTGCCTATAAAAGGAATTATACACGGAGGTAAAAACTCATAAGCAGTAACTGCACCTTGGCCAACATTTTCATCATCTTTTTTGATCCTTCAAGTGTTATTGCAGAGCTCACATCCTTCATTCCCAATTCCTAACCCAGCTTATGCAACTGCACCTGTACAGCCATCCTGGATCAAGACTACTCTTTGTATCTACAGGAACTTTTTTAAAAGGCATCTTGCCTACCATCACAAAGTCACCCGCTGCAAAGCTGCACACCAGTGGAAAGGAAACACCATACCCCATCCCCACCTGCCCATTTCTGCTGCCTCCAGCATCCTGAAGCCACCCCTCATTTGCCACATCAATCCAGAACAACACCACACAGCCACTGCAGGGGTGGTCTCCTTCCTCCCTCCCACACCACTTCTCCAACCATGTGGTGAGCTGAATCAGCGAAAGATCTTCCAACCAAAACAAAAGCACATTAAATAGCAGCATAACCACTCTCAACTTGCTACCACTGTATGTCAGGGTTAAATTACATTTATCCACCCAGAAGTTGCTCTGCTCTCCAGTCTTGGGCACTGGCAAGTTCTCCAATACTAACTTTAGTGAAAGCAAACCTCTTTAACAAAGATTAGGGTTTATGATGCGGTTTGTTCTTCCTCCCCTAGATACACTGCAGCGGAAAGCCAAGTACCATCAGTGCAGCATGCTCATGCCATGCCCCTTCCAGCTTGTCAGTCATTTCCTCCAGAGATTTGCCAGCATTCATAACACTGCAGCACACTTTGTGCGGTAACTTATATAGGGTACCTAAACCTACCACAGGCACTGGTTTTGCTCTTGAAAAACAAAGCTGCCCATGAAAAGTATTCATCCTAACTTAGCAAACAGCATTTAAAAGTGCAGAGTTTTTAACTAAAGGCTTCATCTGACCTCCCAGGAGGACTCACTGGTTCAGCCACCATTCCCCCCTTCTCATCACTGTAATCCTTCAAATACAAACTCGAGCATCACAGTAAAAATATGCCTGACAAGTACATGGAAAACTATGTGAGAAGTTTCTTCCTTCCCAGAAAAGAAAAATTTCATCTCACAAGCAAAGTTTAAAGGAAGAGGCCAAAATTATGGCATTCATGATCAGACCCACACTCCTCCCTCCCTGCTGCTCTGGGACTGTTTTAACTCTCGGAAAAGTTACGTGCAATTTACAGTTCCATAATTACATTAAAAATCTGATATTAAAGCAGCAATTTGGTTACTTTGTTGTTATAAAATTACAGCACAGCATCTCCAGAAGTGCAGAATTTCAAAGACAGAATGAATTTTCTAATAATTAAGAAATTAGTTTAATGAGTAAAAAATTAAAGACAACACACTACAATTCCAAATTTTAGCACTGTTCTATCCAAATGCTCCTAATGCTGAAATAGAGCACTCTTCATAACCCCCGCAGTTAGTTCCTGAATTTCAGTCTTACAGTCTGAAAAAGTGTTATTACAGAGAGGAAAAATAAGATTTTATTATAGCTTTAATGTCAAGAAATAGACTTTGAAATGCATGTTATTGAGAAGACGAGTGTCTACAGGAAAGTTTCACTTACTAGCAGATACACAGAGTGTCATAACCAAGAAATTTTTTTCCTTTTAGCTTTTTTTTTGGTAAAAATCACCTCGAAGTAGTATTAATCAAGAGAATATTTAAACACAAAACTTTCAGTATCCAGAATTTTCTGGGGTTTTATGTTTGTTGCTCTGATATTAAACACTATAAACCTGCATACATTTTAGTATCATTTTTATGGGTTTGCATAGAAAGGGCAAATAACACAACACAAGATTGCAGGAGCACCCTTGGAAGAAGTCTGTTGTCTTCTGGAGTTCGACTATGTTTTAAAAAGAATGAAACGGGGGGGGGAGGGAAAGCCAACAGTCTTGCACTGATGAGAGGTGTTTACAACTCCACTATTCAAGGGCTTGCAGAAAAGAATTTGCAAGGGCTCTAAAGGCTGTTCCAAACTCCAAGTCTAAGCTCCTGGGGTCCCTTTATTACCTAATGTTTATACTTGCAGATTCACAGCTACTCCCAAAGATGAGGGCTCCCTTCCTTATGCAAACAAACCCTGAAATGAGAGGGCTCCAACTCTTAAGCCAGAGCAGCCCCGAGGTGTCATTATACCCATCGGCCCAATGCAGACTTTGCAGATATGAACATGCATGTGCCTCAACTGCTCCTGCTCAGCCCAATGCTTCAACACAGATCCCTCTTTGTGGGCAGCCTAAAACCAGAAGGACAGAATATAACTCTTGCTTTGGGGCTGGTAACCTCTAACAGCAGAGTCACAGCAGCTGCAACATCCCACCCTGGAACCGAAAGGCCGATCTGGTTGCGTGCAAGAGCTCTAATCCTTGAACCAACAGCCTCGAGTACAGGCAGACAAACACAAACAGGCAGCGAAGCAATAGAAAATTACTATGCAATACTTAATATGCAGAGATTTTATTCACTAGCTGCCTGAAGCTTTTCAAGTAACAGTGACCAGGCAGTATCAAAACAGAGCTGACTCTTAAGGAAGGACCTGAAGGGCGTATTCTTCTGCCCAAAGAGTTCACGCATTTCTAGCAGAAAAGCTTAACTATACAGGCTTTCTGACATGGGGTAATCAGTTTTTCATGCCTTTAAAAATAAGTCATGTAGAAATAAAAGCACACAGTGGCTTACTGCTTCGGAAACACTAAACCACTTCCATCATCACTTGCTTCTAGGTTTCAGTAAATTTACAAAGCAAAAATAAAACCAAGGAAGTTCTTAAACTTCAGACACTGGAACTATCCAAGAACAAAAAAGAACCAAAACCAACCAACCAACCAAATTATCAGGAAGTAGAGTATACTTTTTGTCCATAAAAGTCAAGCATGAATTTTCCATGCAGTCAAAATATCACCTTTTAAAATTGGAAAAAAGCTCAGCAAATTAACATGTTGTTAAACTAATGTAGTCAATGCCAAATACATTAATAAATATCTTGGTTTGTACATTACTGACCACTTCAGGAAATTATAATTATGTACGAAGCAGTTTGACTATCTCTAAAATTTGGAAAAGGAAATGGGCTTTAAAACACAAACCACTACTGTGAGACCTTCCAAAAACCTTAAGCTCAGGAATTCAGGTCTCTATTTCAATCTCAAAACATCGCTGACTCAGAGGAAAACAAGTTCTATACAAACTATTCAAATCTTTCTCCAAATGTCAAACACCTTCTTACAAAAGATTCTGCAGACCATGGTGGATGCCAGCTTTAAAAATCAGGATTCTCTGCAAAGAAAAGCTTTCCCTTTGGTCCCATTCCCACTGCAGTTCAGTCATTTAGCTGCAATAATAGACAAGTGCTGCCAAGGCTACTGCCTTTATTTATTTATTTCCCCCCCAAGGCTAGGACAGGACAACGTTTTTTGCCATGAGAAAATCACAGTGCCAGAAACTGGCCTTGGATTCAGAAGCTCCATGACAACAGAAGCTGTTTTTAAAAGGCATCTAGTTACTGCTGCCAAGAAGGGCCAGTGGTAACCTTCCTTTTGTTCTTTCTCTATAGCCCTAATTCTCCATTTACCCGAACTCCACGAAGTTGCCATGAACAAGGTTGCCAAGAAGATAGTCTGATCAATACTGCAGATCCACAACCTCATCTTCCTATGCAATTTCCTGCTGTGAATAAAGTAAGCCTGAAAGGCTCTTGCTTTTCCTTGCACAGCCAAGTGGCGAACCAGCAGCGATCTGGATGTACTCCCTTATCACCATACTTCCTAGTTTGCAGAATTCAGACACTGGCACACCTTAAATAGAACATGAAGTTGAAAAATGAACATTCAAGTTATATTCTGACACTGTCCCAAGCACTCATTTCTCAGTGCATCTGTCAACCGTTCATTTAATTTCTCATTTTCTGCAGATCTAGTGTAAAAACAAATGATCAGTGTCCCGATCAGCTTTACTTACTTCAATACAAGAAAACACACAGTAAAAGTTTTCTATGTTAGAGCTGCATCCTCTAAAAGTATTCATTTATAAACATCCTTCAGTCTATCATGCTGAATTTTAAGGGCATGTAACTAAAAAGTATTAATTAGCTTTGTTATGAGATCAGCACAGGTTCAGTTCTCCAAATCACCTTCTGTTTAACCTGAGTAAGATTATTTCAACACTTCAGCTAGAGAGGAGGCAATTATATTTATCAGGAGGACTCTGCCATATATTCAGTTAAAAAAAAGGTCAAACTCAACATTAGCATTAAACACACCAAATCACAGTGAACAAGTGATGTTAAGTTTAACATCCGCACCAATTTGAATATGCTAAACTTTCAACATTTTCAACACCATCCTTGGCCCCTTGCTAACTAAAAGCACCGTACACAGGGCTCAAATAGGCCTAAAACTGTGCTCTGAAAAATTAACAAGGTTTAAAGCACAGTTTTCTTGTTTCCGGGTCTGTGAAGACAGTAACTGCTTATACTTGGAGGCTCAGTGGCACATTGGAGAAAAGACAAAAAAAGCCACTTTCATTACCAGTCAAAATTCTAGCAAAGTGGGTCACTATAATGAAAACTGGTATCTGTTTCCAAACCCCATCAGCTTTGTCTGCCTACCCCACCATGACGATTTTCTAATACTCTTGACAGTTCTGCAGCACCAAGATTATACAGCTTTCCAACCTTTTACACAGAGCAGTGGAAAATTTACAACTAGAATCAAACTGTGTAGTACACAAATGCAGGGATGAAGATCACACCCCTAATGCGTCATCCTCATGTTTATGGGGTATTTTTCCAAAGGAAAGGTTCTTCTGCAGGGCAACTCCCTTCCTCACGACAGAAAAGCCACACTTGGGTCAGCTGCAAATTGGATCACTCACTGAAAGCTTACAATAAATTAATTACTCACCATGTATTTTCATGTCCAATCTTGTGGCAAATACAATTTGGTATGAGAAGACTTCCAAGTGCTTAAAGAACAGATACTGAAATTTCTTTCTTGCACATGCTCTTGCTATAGGAAGAGGCAGGAAGCCAACTTTGCTTGCAAATAAGGAACATTTGCATTCACATTCTTCCAACTTAGTTTCTGAGATGCAAATTGTACATACATGTGTAATGGTGTGGTTCTCTCTTGAAATGTATTCCATCAACAAAAAGTGGACTTCAAATTAAAATATTGTGAGATCAGCAAGAAAGAAGGTTTATGCACCAGTTCATATTAAAAAAAATATATATATTTCATAGCAGGCTGTGCCTGCCTTTCTAAACCATCATGGAAGAGCTGGTCAGCTCTCCACTTAATGACTGCTTTAGACCAGATTAAACTTGGTTATTAAATGATGTCCCTAAATCTAGTAATAAAAAATGACCACTCACGTAGCAAATGAGGCTGGTGTTGCCTGTACATGTAGTGTTTATGTGTGGGTGGGGAAGGAGAAGGCAAGAATTGCTGCAGTCACCAATACAAGTCCTCTCAGGTTTTGGTTCCCCATTTTGTTGTTTTTACCAGCTGACCCAGAATGAATGGAAACTATTTCAAAATACATTTAGAAATTATGATTTTCAGGTTGGTAAAATTTTTGCATCCTCATTTTTAGGATTAGGGTTAGATATGTAAGCTCCAGTAAAGGGAGAGGAAGATCATCCCAGTCATATAGCTTTGGTCATTTGGGTCAGGCCCAAAGTGATGGAAGAAATTACCGTGGGGACTGGAAACAACAGCAAAGGGCAATTAAAGGAAACTGAAATGCTCCAGTGCTGAATATAGTAGAGATTCCTCACACTAAACTGCTAAAACATTCCTTCCCATGATATGAACATACTTCATGTCATGGAAAGAGAAATAAGAGGAAACTTTCAAATCTTCTAAATGTGCATTCATATTTATCAAGACATTCAATCTTGTGAATATTTTAATCAAGAAAAAATGATTTCTGTAAGGAGATAAAACTTCAAATAAAATGACTATTTATGCACCTTTTATTGAGCCTCCAGTTTTAATAGTTTTATTTCCAGAATATTACTAAGCAACAGTAATTACCTTCTCATTAAAACTGCACAAAAACCTTCAGAACATCTGACATAACCTAAACAACAAGATAGGAATTAAAACAAAGTTGAGTAATTACAGCCAGTTAAAGGAGCGATGATAAAGGCTTTATAATTCTTGTATTATTAGATAAAGTCTTTTCTTCCCACAAAAATTGTGTGAAGATAGAGAGATGTGGGATTTCAGCTGCAGTTTCAGCTGCCTTTTATGCCCTCTCTCAGACACACAGCGGATGCCCCTTCCCTTGCTCCTTCACTGCTGCTCATCCAAGTCCACAGTGAACCAGCTCAGAAAGTTAATCCAGTATTTAGAGTACTACTTAGCATTAGAACTAAAAAGCATTTAAAACCTATCTGATCAACAAACTAGTTTCTTGTGGTTTAGTACTCTGAAAGAGCTTCTTGCAGGTAAGGGAGGAGGGAGTGAGGAGGAGATTACCCCTCTGGCAGCAACTACCTGTTAGACTGATTTAACTGAAATATCAAATCACCCCCCTTCAACACATGTCTGTCTCATGATGAGGGATGACTAAAAGCCACAGCTCAGCTGACAAGGAGACGCTAGTAAAGCCAACACAACTCATTTGAGTTGAAATCACTATACCCTTGATATGAACACAGTAAATGCCTTATTAAACAGATTGAACATGTTTAAGCTTTAGTCTTTTTCTCAACAGCACCTAACCTTCCTGCCAACGCTCCAGGTGCATGTGTGCCTCTCGTCTTCCCTTCTTCACAAACTCTGTAATGATGCGTTCATGGTGAAAAGCCTTCCCTACCTTGGATACAAGCTGGCTAGCTCAGTGTACTCCAGGGCAAATGTTAAAATGTTTTTGAGATATTTAAGAATACTTTTAACTATTCTGAATAGGAATAAAACCAGTTATTTTAGTTTAAAAATATAATGCTTGAAAGAAGAAATAAGTTAGAAAACAAAGTAACATAAAAATTCACTGCAACATGGTGTTAATTAAGTGACTGTAGGAACATTTTGCTATGAAGCTGTACTGGCACCTTTGAAACTGGCAACACCTTGATCAAAGTACTCTTGAACAGGATGGCTGCTCACTAGCCCCTGCACGTGTCCTTACAGGGATGTCTTCTGCTGGATCTGATGAGCCTTTCCAAGACACCTGTGATCACAGGTCTTATCTGTACCAAAGATGCTCTGCACATGACTAGCTAAGCAACACGTCCAAGCTTCCATATGTTCCTTTGTGAACATTTCCCTTTGCCCATGGTGCAGATGACATTTGGTACGACAACTGATGTATAAAGTAGAAAGAAAATCTACCCAGAAAAAACCTGAAGCGATTGAACAAAGTTTGTACATGCATACCACCGCAGACTTATCCTGTCACCCACTCATCTGAAGAACGACATAAATGCACAGTAGAATCATCTTGAAAGGTAATTTAACTTGTCTTCTTTCTGCGCTTTCTCCCCCACTTTCTTTCTCCTTCCCTCCATCAAATATCAACTTCTACAATGTATATACATTTTTTTCTTTCTTTTCCTTTATTCTTCAGGTTGTGCATGAGCAAGTCCTACAAGAAAATTTATACTGAAATAAGAGCTCCAGAAACTATCAACACTGTCACAGTGATAAAGCCATCACTGCAAATGCAACCTGATAAGCTGATCACCTGGGCTGCACTGCCAGCCTGTGAACCTTACAAATTTAGACTTGTATAACCTAAGCAGTTCTTCCTTGTCAGGACTACAGATAGTCACCAGCAGGATACACATTCCAGGAGCTTTCAGAAATGCCATCTTTTACCATTAAAACCATGCCCCATTCAGGCTTATGCATGCATGGTGTGAGAATGAGCCCAGGAGTCCAATAGCACACTCTGCAAGAAAGGCTGCCTGCCTATCAAAGCGCTTGGATAGCTGCAGAAACTGGACCCACATCACTTCTTCTGGATTGATGAGTAACACAAAAGTAGAGGCATCAAATTAGTTTTTATAAAACCTCCCTTTGGACTCAAGCACTGATTCAAGAGCCCATTCTCACACCCAGTAATCTCAGATGCTCTGGTACAACTGTGCAAAAAAATGACAATGTGCTGGAAAAGGTTATTCCTAACCTTCCTCAGTTCCCTGATGGACTCTATCAGGCAGCTGTGAAAATAGTAGTGGAAATTTGAAAAATGGGCCAAAAGAAGGCCTAAACCAAGCAGCAAGGTCAGTTTAAGGCAGAAGAGGGAGAAGAGTAAGCTCCAACTACAGAGGTAATGTTTAGAGAGCATCAAAATATTCCTTTTGAGGAAGCAAGCTATTTAAACTCAGAGTTATTTCATTGTGCTGCTGCTAATTCAGTGTGTATATTGGCAAACCAGAGTCCGCACTGTTTTGCAAAGGGGGATCTTTTTCACAGCAGGCAGAAGGCCTCTTTGCATAACCTAAGCAAACACAATCCACATTCACAGGACTTCAAACTTTTCCAGTGAAGCCTCCGTATAACAACTGTTTCTGTCAGGAAACTCCTCTGCTTTCTCCTTGTTCTCCTCTGTCACTGCACATGGTGGTAACCACAGAGCCAGAACCACCCCAGCGCCTGCAGGGACACTTTGCTCAGTTTGGGGCACCTGTTCTCTGCCTTGCACAGCACCACAGAAATTGCCATTTCACAGCAAGCTGCCAATTCATCTGACAAAGCACCCCACTTCAATAGCTACCAGTACTGGACAAAGCACTTTGCTACCTGCTATGACTTTACATAGTAAGGGAGTAAGCTCAAGACAGAGCCTTGTAGTCCAGGACAGTGATTTATTTTCCATTGCTGCTGATAAAATTGTGAGAATCTCAAGATGAAGCTACTTGTCTCCTCCTCTAAGTTGTCAGCAGTGATAATTACACCGTTTCCCTAAAGATCTGCAGTAAGATCACTATAGTTTTTTTAAAATACAAGGGGCAGCAGCGCCTGCTTTCTGATCCCAACATTCCTGGGACAGGACACAATGTAGAAGGGGAAAGCCTGCCCTGGGCAGCACACCGGCATCCCAGGAGAGACCCTGCTTGGTTGTGTTTGTCTGGGGAAGGCAGGAAAGGGTATTACAGCTAATTGGAAACATTTTGCATAATTGGAACTGATAAGAGACCTATACCCATCACTCCAGGAAATCATTTGCATCCCGATAACAACTACAGAACATACAAAATATCAGAATTTAAGCAAAGAAAGAGATACACTAATACCAGTGGTAAAAAACAGGTGAAAAAATGGACCACCAACTTTAAAAAAAAGAATAACCCAAAAAACAACGCTACTTTTAAACCTCTTCTCTGGCACAGAAGAGCATTTTTGTTGGGGATATTGGAGGTGGGGGGAGGAGGGAAACGACAAAAGGAAGATTAACAGAACTGTGTCTTGGGAGAGACTTCAATTAATATTAAGAGCAACCAGAAAGACAAAACAAATGATGCGGAACCAACTACAGGCTCCCCATATAGAGGACACGAATGCACAGTACAAAGACAAACCTACTTTAAACACGCTATCAATGGCTTAATTTCCCTCCAGGGAGTGAACACAACTCAAATTCATTTTTCCCTTTTTTATTTTACCAACTTGTAAGAGCAAACAGTTAGCAAGAAGATAATAAATGAGCAATTATCAGATGAAGAAAAACACATTTCCAAGGTGTACTAGAGAAATGATGAAGGCCTCAAGATTTTACCAGGAGACATTTTACAGTCAGACCATGTTCAGGAAACGTAAGAGTTTTTTAATTTTCATCAATGTTTACATGTGTCTTCCTAAATGTTTTGCACAATTTTAAACATCATATTTCTTTCCACACAATACAAGTCTAGTTCAAACACCAGCAAATGAACATTAAGGTAGCTGCTTATCTACTCAAGGCAGTAATAATTCTTCTGTTTTAATTCTTACACTATTACAGTGACAGATGTTGTAAGATCCTCACAATATTACAAAGCCTACCCAAGGTTATCCTCCTCCTCACTCACACATTAACACAGCCACTCAGCTGAGCCCCACCCCGCTACTCATTAAAAAGTATGTACTGAAGCATGCCCAGAGACACTGCGGTAAATTCAAGATAAGCAGTTCTCCAGTGCAGGTCTCCACAAGTCTGGAGTTGTTTTCTTTTAAACACACCTCCAGGTATCATCCCCTGCTTTCCCTTATTCTCAATCCTGTGCTTAAAGGGCTTGCTTAAATCCAATTCAAGTAAAAGTAGCATTTCTCAGATGCCACTCTGCAATTGGAGGCTTTGTTAACATTTAAATACATGGAAGGAATAAGTTATAGTTCAAATGCCCTTCCTTCAAGGAAAGAGAAAATTTCTTTCAAATGAGTTGGTTTGAAAGTCTATGCCCACTTCAACTCTTCAACAGAGCTGCCGTGTTCAAGGGGTAATTTTAGTTTAAGATTAAAATGCAATGGAGACCAGGACTGCACTTGTTTGTCTTACTTGCAAGCCAATCTCTTTCTTTTTGCACAGCACAAGTCTCTGGCCAGAAACCACAAGGACGGGTATCTCCTCTTGGAGCATCCTTGCCAGACTGGAACGGGAATCCTTTTGAAAAGGATTTTTACACCCTAAATGAGAAGAAAGATTTAGAGGCATGTGATTTCCTCACACACACACACACACACACATTTCCCCCCAGGCTCAACGCACAGCACTGCTGGCACTTGGTAAATAAAAAGGCAAAAGGAAGCATTCAGTAATTTCTATTGCTTTCAGAACAAAACCTGATGGGAAGGGAATACACAAACTGCAGAAGTAACTGCCAACAGAAGGGCTTTGCATCTGAACACACATTTTAAGTATGATGAGGGGAAAAAAGCAAATGGCCAAACTTCCAAAGTCACTTCTTATTTACATTTCAAAGAATGCATTACAGAGCCACCACAATTAATTCTATTTTACTCTTATTTGTGCAGTGGCAAAAAGCGGTAGTAAGTCTCAGTTGCAGTATCAGCTCTGCAAATGGACAGAACAACAATATTTTCAATAGACTACAGGAAATCATCTATGAATATCTTCCCTGATTTACCTACAAACTGGCACCCTCTCAAGTGATACCAGCCATACACACAATGAAACATTCTGCAATGGAAGTTATATGCCATTCAAAGTAGTCAAGTCACAACACAGAAGATCAGGATTAGGATGACAAACCTCAGCTTTACTCTGTAATATCCCACATAAAAAAAAACCAACAAACAATTAAATTAGAACATTTTATTGTGTTGCTGTTCTAGATGTAAAGACACTGAGGAGAGTGGGGAATTACACATAGGATATCAGGATTCACCTGCCCTCCCCTCTGCCCGCTAAAAAAAAGGTAAAACCCACTAGCTAAGAACAGTTTAATAATTGAAACTGAGTAAAATATTATCATAATAGCAATAGGGTAAAGAGAGAGGAATAAAATTCAAGAAACATAAGTGATACACAATACAGTTGCTCACCGCTCACTGACTGATGCCCAACCCATCAATGATCGGTGGCTCCTGTACAACTCCCTCTCAGTTTCTGCCCTAAGTATGACATGCTGTGGCATGGAATACCCCTTTGGCTAGTTCATGTCAGCTGTCCTGGCTCTGCTCCCTTCCAGTTTCTTGGGCACCTCCTCACTGAAAACTCCTTGACTTATAGCAAGCACTATTTAGCAATTATTAAAACACTGATGTGTTATCAACATCAGTCTCAGACTAAAGCCAAAATAGAGCACTGCACCATATACTAAAATTAACTCTATCCCAGCTGAAACCAGGACCCCTAGGCTCCAGGAAATCTGGACCTAATGATGCACGTTCAAGCCAAACTGCACAAGGCACTCCCTTTCTAACAACAGCAAACCCCAAAGCCGTTATCCTGACTCCCCTACTCATGCTTTCAGCTTTGTGGTCGTTTCTTCACAGAAAAATTTTAACGCAACAGATGACCGTAGCATCCAGAAACACTGCTCATGTAGCTGGCATGCTGTTAATCAACAGCCAGAGCAGATGGAATGCAAGTCTCCCAGCGAGGGGAGACCAGGAGGCTGTCACCATCCTGCTCCGAAAACGTAAATGAGCTATTATCTATTAGGAGCTAAATTCAGAGAGAATTTTGGTGAAAGGCAACACTTCAAGGTGTTTATGGGGAATCAGTCTGCTCCATTTAATGTAAATCTGCCATGCATTGCAAGATTATTCTGTGCTGTTATATCTGTCAGCAATGGATTAGGCACAAGTTGTTGATGTCCTTATTTTATTTCCTGCAAGGATTTTAATTAAAGCTTTCAGCAAATTCCCCCATTAATGACAATTTGAGTAAGGACAGCCTTAAAGATAATAGTATCTTCTTCTCACCAGAAGAGAAGTATTACTGGGGGGAAATATTCTGCAGACTAGAATCAGCTCTCTTTAAAAGCAGAAGACAGAGGAAATCGAAAAAGCATCACACAAAAGTCACATGGAAATGAAGTTCTGCTACAGTCACACTGGTCTATGCCAGAAAGCAATGAAGAATCAACATAAATAGGTTTGAAGGTTTCTTTTAAGTATATTCACACACAAGCAGCATTGAAGCTGCCCCAGTTCATTCACTCAATTAATTCACCAACTGTTCTGAAACATGAATAAATATGTAAGTGGCTACTCTACTCTAATTAGTGACATTCAGTGAATCTAACCAGGGCGCCTAGACCTCCAGCCCTTGCATTTAGCTCTCAGGGACTCCCCCTTGGGAACTGAATAGCAATTGGGTATGTAATGCAGGGATGGTTACTTTTTATTTCCCATTTATGGTGGAAAATAAGGGGGGTGGGGCAGAGAGATAGGGTGGAAAAAAGAACAAAATCCTTAAACCCCAGCAAATGGTCCAAACATTTAAAGACCTCCTTTAAGAAAAAAAAAAAAATAGAAAATAGGCAAGTAATACAGGGAAAATAAAACTGACTGCAATTGCAGCAAACATGAAGCAGATGATGCATTTCCTATGTGACAGCTTAAAACAAGTCCCAAGGCACACCTCCCAAGTCCATCAAACACCAGATTTACATAAAATCATTAATTCATTACAGTCATGAAAGAAAAGATGAGTGGGTTTGGAGGGATGAGATGGAATGAAGTGAAAATATAAGCAGAGACACAAGCAAGATGTCAGTAACCATGGGTGCAGAGCTTCCTAAAGAAGAGAGGTACACCACTAACCTCAAAAAATTTCTCAAACTGAAAAACCTTAAAGCTTGCCAACAGTAAAACACCATAGCTTTGACTATACATAAAAATGTACATGACAGTAATACCACTTGTATGCCTTCACTCTGTGGCAATACAAAGGGAAGCTGCTGATGCTGCACTTGTTCCAATCATTGATGAGCTATTTGCTTCTGGTTCGGTCTCCATCACCCTAAATTAGAAAAATGGCCCCTATTCCTGCTAAATATGTCGAGGACAGCCAAGTCTCAGCCACCTCTTTTGACCCACTATAGTCAACTCAGCTTTGCATGAAGCTTCCTGTACCTCTGAAATAATGGTAACTTTCAACCAAAAAGCAATCCAAAAGATTAAAGTTACTCAACATGTAACATACAAATTAATTTGCTGTTTTATTGCTTGATTCACACACACATCCTGAAACTGCAATTCTGTAGCTACCAATCTGGCTTAAGAAACAGTGTTAATACAGCAATCCCACGACACAACACAAGTGATCTTACAGACGGCTATACTATTTTTAATCAGAACGTGGATATATTTTCCTCTCTTTTGCCAAACAAGTATATGAAATGTGCCACATGGCAGGTAGCATGCAGATGACAAAACAGTAAGAATTCAGTAGAAATACAAGATGGGGTTGCCAGAAGGATGCCAACAACTCTGTCAAAAATACACTGATAGCTGCTGCAACTAGAGGTTTGATATATCTTTGCTCTCTACGGTCAATAATGTCCACAACTGTTGTAATCGCTAATTCACTTGAATAAAAGGAGAACTGCACTTGAAGACCAAAGGAGTGCCCTAGGTCTGAGATGCAAACTTACCCAAGCATCTGTTGGGGGATCTGTCTTAAGCTCTCAGATGCAGAAAGAAATCACCACAGATTTTGAGACTACAAGAGGAACTGTTGACACAAAAGAAATAGCCTGCACTGAAGGCAAAGACAGTGTGTTTCCTGTAGATAGACTTAGGCAGCACACACACAATCCATTCTGGTGAAAGAATCCAACTTTATAGCTTACCTGACAAGCATTGACAGGCTGTCACATACACTTAACAGTGGACACAGCAGAAGCGAGTCTGAAAAACTTTGGGAAGGCTTACACAGACAAGAGGTCTAAATAACATCTCAAATTTGTTGCCAGGACCAAGTTGAACATTTGCTACAATCACCCTATCATCTGAAAGGTCCATCTGATGTCAATATATGCAACAGCCATAAAGTAAAGGTATTCATGAGACCTACAGGTTTTGTATCACATGACTACAGGAGAATGTGTGAACACAAGGTATTAAAAACAGTGAAGACAAAAGGTACATAATAAAATGTAAAAACATTTTAAGGGAACTGCAATAATTTATTAGGGGAAAAAAACAGCTTTCCCTTTTGGAGGGCTGCATGGTCACCTGCCCTTAAATTGACATAAGCTGAACCTAACCCAGAAGCCAAGTCCTCTGTTGGCAGCATTTGAGCAGCACCGGCACTGCAGCCATTGAGCACACAGCTCAATTGACACTATCAATTACACGGGATTGTTTTGAGGGACAGGAGAACATCCACAAGGCACAAAATACAACTACAAACAGGCTGCCTCTATACAAAAAGAGTCACTGATCATTAAATCAGTCTGGCTTTTTAAAAACAAGCTTCAAAAGACCAATCTGAGTGGCTGCTGCTGAACTAAGGGATATATTTGCTTTTGTGTTTATTGTAGAAGAGCATATCCAGGAAATTTATAGATAGTGACATTTTATGACAAAGTATCTTTGCAGCTTATTGTAAAGGCTTTCATAATTTTAATTTAAAAATGTAAAAGCAAACCTAAAGATTCACTAATGTATGACCTGGCATTAAGAAATGGCCCATGAATTGTTCTTCGGATGCCCACAAACTATGCGTATTTCTTCATGATCAGCTCCACTAGTACTGAAAGATGGAAAAGAAACTCCTTCCCTGAAAATGCAATATAAATATATGCCACCTCTACAAAAACTAACGGCAAAGATTTAACAGCAACTTCCCACGTGCATGTATTTAAAATATTCACAATATAAGGTTTCAAATAGGAAAATTTGACAAGAATTAAATGATGTTCCAGAGAAGTTATGGTGTATTCAAGCAAGCTATACACATTTAAGAATGCTGCCAGTACTAATGCTGGAAAAAAAAGAGATTTTATAATTTTAAATAATTGCTTTTTACTGTGAGTAGTAAAATGTTAGCCAAAACAAGCATTTCTTATGAATCACAGCCTACTGCCTTAGATTCCCCTCTAAAAATTGTAATTATTATAGTAAAATAGTTACATCACTTTCAGAGCCTGAAATTGTAACCTTGACAAAAACATATGCTGGTATATAATCCAGTGCCATCAACCAAGAAATCTGACTTCCTTTAGTAAGTCTTTAACCATGGCTCAATGAAACAATTTCCATACCACCACAGGGTTCATTAAGGAGACAGTAGTGAGCTGCCTCCAACACCACTAAAATACAAAAAAGCTCTGAGCAACTGTGGAGGAAACGTTTGCATCTGTCTTTGCTGCTATCCACAAACTCATGAATAACCAGACAGCTCACAAAATTCACATCACTTATTTCACCAGAGATCAGGAAAACAGCAAGCAGGACAGAGGCAATCACTGAAATTACTCAGGAACTATAAACCTGAACCCCACTCCAGGCTTTACCTGCCAGATGCTGGCAGCAGATGAATTCAGATGCACTTGGTCTCTACTAGCTGGTAACCCCTTACTACTGTTATCTGCAGACACAAGATCTGTGTGGAAGTAAAGAGCAGAAAAGCCATAAACTATGTTATACATCAGGCTAAGCATTACAGCCTTATGATACTATGCTCTAGCCTAAGAGAAACAACAAATAAGAGACATACAGACACACTCCCAAATATTTATCATGGCACACTGTAGTGCTGAGGAATGAGGCAAAACTCTCTGTTTCTGCTGTAAGTCTGGGATGGAAAAAAAGATCTTTCATAAGAGGGACAAAGGTGAAATCATGAAGGTGGATCTTCACGAGTTTAAAATAATCCTTCCAGAGAAATTAGTTTCTAAAGAACCAAAAACATTCTCACTTTCCAACAGCAAGAAATACGGCTCTTGAAAACTCTCCTGCCTTTTTTAATGTATTCTCCATCTGCACTCAACAACTGATCTTAACATTCACGCAGCCCAAAACAAAGATGGAGGGAGCTGCAGTCCTCTTCTGGCAACTTTCAGAAATGAACTGCCTAATCAGTCTGGTGACATCTCTGACCCATGACAACACTGCAGGTTCTTGGAAGGAAATTCCTGGATGAAACTGATACTGTGCTACAAAACCCTGTCAGTTTTGCTATCGCTCAACAGGAGGACTGTATTAGCAAGACAAAAGTGACAGAGAATTCAGTTCAGGATATAGGAGAGCATAGAAAAAGCTGGACTGTTAGGGCTGCATGAGTGGTGGCAGCTTCAGGAATACAACCTCAGTGGCATCTGCAGGAAACATGCCCTGTAAGTGTATACCGCAAGGCAAGCCCTAGTCCTACATCTCCTCAATTCCCACACTTAGGAAATGGGAAAAAAGCTTTCTTTTTAGAAAGGAAACAGTGCACTGTAACCTATAAAACATATACTTTCAAGGGTCACTTTCCTCTTATTTTACCTGCTTGTTTCCCGGTTCTTGCATATCCTGTCACCAATGATGTATAATTCACTTTTAAACTCCAGATACACAATAGGGATTGTGAATGCAGAAGACCTTCTAACAAAGAATGCTCCCCCATCCACATGGGATGGGAACATTCTACTACCGTGTCCATAAAAACAACAAAAAAAAACCCAAAACATTCTCCATGCTACAGTGAATCCCTGTGGGCTGCCCTTAATGCATGCAAAGATGCTTGGCACACACAGCTGCCATGTGAGGAGTGGCACACAGCTGAAGAGCACTGATTCAGCTATTTCCTCTTTTTACCTTTCAATGTTATTCCACATTGGGAAGTCCTGACTTCTGTGAGCTTGGGAAGGCTGCTCATACTTTCTATGAGACATTGTTAGGAGGGCTGCAGGCATCCTCCCCAAATTACCAGCAGCAAGATGAATTTGCAATCCTCTAATGCTCGCTATTGTCTTTGCTCCCACTTGTTTAAAATTCCTACGGGATACCGACATATTTCAGTGGTGCTTTAATAATAGCCTAATAATTGCTCCAGACAATAACTTTCATTGCACTGAGACCTCGCCTCTTGGGGGGGTGGGTAGAAGGGTTGCCTTGGTAACAATTTAAAAATCATATGGCAAAGAGAGGCATGAAAGGACACGAGCTGATCCATTTGCTCCCTGCTCAGAAATCTATGTGAAACAGTGACACTGGCACAAAAATAGAGCTGTTCTGGTCAGAATGTGTAAACAGCACTAAAGCCAAACTTACCTGGAGGTTTAACCAGGGCTTAGGTGAAGATGACATGATGATCTCTGCAGTGAGGGCCGAAGGGAGGAGACACTACGAATGTAGTATGCTAAAACTACACTTATCAAAACCAGTTCTCAGTCTCAGTAAAATGGAATTTTGTCATAGGAACAGCTTAATTTTAAGCACTGGAGGCAAGATAATGAGGTCAGTAAACTCAAATGCTCCAAGCTTGTTTATTCTCTTTACTCTGATCAGCTTTCTTTGCAGCTTTCACTGAAAGACATCAATACTGCAATATCCAGCAACTCCGACTCAGTTTTTTGAACATGGCAAGGATTACTATTGTACAGCTGAAAATAAACATGTACAGACTATACACACTTGCATTTGTCCTATAGGGCAAGAAAAAATGCCTCCTGCAAGTGCGAGCAACCTAGCTAATCCCCTCATGTCGTTTCTATTCTCTAAGTCTGCAGAAAAACTGGCTGCTCATCAGGAGTAAGTAGTTAAAAAGCGGGGTATGCTTATTACTGATGTAACGACTCGCAGGTTCTTGCTCCTCAAAATCTGAAAGTTATATTAAAGTAAACATGCCTAGGAAATTGCAGAGGCACAGCCGCAGGCGGGAGTCAGTCAGCAACGCTGCCACTGGAAAGGCTCCCCTACTACTTTCTCATTAGTTAAATTAAATGCATTTTCCAAGGCATAAGAACAATGATAACTAATAAAATTCTAGTCCTGTGATGCCATTTTATGTCCACCTATTTCTGAGAAACTATTAATGGCTGGACATACATACAAGTACCATAAACATATATGGGGGGGGGGGGGGGAGCTACAAATTCACACAGCGCTTTATCTGGTGATCACATGTAAGATCATTGGTAATAATCAGGGTTGACAAAGGAAAACCAAATACATAGTTTCTACACCTGTTCACGATTAGGCAGATGACCTATCCCTGTGGATGAGAAGGCCACGCAGAGGATGTGAAAGCTGAACAAGGGAGGATGGGGAGCAGACAGGAGCAGGAAGCGCTCTGATGTACCAGAGGGAGGAGGGAGGCATTGATAGTGGCTCACCCCTGCATAAAGGCCACCTCAGCCATGCACTAACAAGGCAGCTCAAAGAAGGACACAATAGGCAAGAAACATTGCTTGTAAGAGGGAGGCAGGAGGCTCTCAGAAAGGCAAAGGACAAAGAGCTCCTCTTCAAAGGAAAATGGCACAAGCTGATAAGATGGATTCCTTCCACACACACTTTCTTCCCAGCAGCCAAGTACAAGGGTTGGCCTTTCTTATTATTGCCATTGGAAATGGGATACAGAATACAGATATTTAAAAGCATGTTCTGGCACAGACCCAGTTTACTTGCCAGCAAGATTTTCAACCTCTAACACTGAGCTCAATCATACTAATTGCAGAATTATTCTTTCTTCAAAGAGTCATTCCTACAATGCTTTACAAAACCAAGGACACCAGATGAGGCCAGTGTTTGTTTATGCTATAAAATACTTAATGGCAAAAATCTAAACCTAGAGGGACAAGAAAAGAAGCAACACTCAGTACTAACTCGAGGAACCTAATTTGATTTTGAATTTCGTATTTCCTGCAGAAAGCTGAAAGAGAAGCTGTAAGCTGGAAACATAGCACTAACAGAGGAGAAAAGGAAAACGGGGATCAGGAGAGGGCTGCAAAGGCGAAAATCCCCTGTGACATCCTAATCATGTCTTGCTACATATCATAGGATACCAGACTACCTCAAAAATGGAAGCGACAACCTTCTCTGCTACCAAGAACGTTTATCCAATGCATTCTCATACCTGAGAAGCAGACTGATGCTACTGCAGTTCAGTATGGCTACCCAAATTGACTAACGACATCTACAGATATGACTAAAAGCCTACCTTATCTACAGTAACTATGTGCAGATTTTTTTTTTCTGCAGAACACTGAGTGCAAAAAGCCTTCAACAGCCTTGTTATCCTTGTTTCAGGGTAAACTCTTAAGACAGTCATCTCTGTCTTTGACAGCTGCAGTCTTAAATTACAGATACGAAAGTGAGGGTTCCATAGGAAACAGGGATTTCTTCACTTAAATAGAATCCATTTTTAAATAAGTCAAATAATCTTTTCAATAGCACTCAGTATCCTTTTGACATCCCCATCAAGAAAATGTATAAGGAACAAAAGACCACTTAGAATAAATGCCTGAAGATAGATAGATACACATACACTTTTTTCCCTTTTTTTTTTAAATAAGAAGTCAGAGAATACTTTAGACCAGTCCTCAAAGTAAGAGAATAGGTGAGACATACCAGGACTGTAAGAAAACATAGTGGATACTGAGTATATATTGACATTACAGTGAGGAAAAAAAGGTTAAAAACAAAGCAATGCAATCTTTTAATAGGTTAAAAGCTAAGTCGACATTACTGAGCACATTAAATGGTAAAAAACAAGGACATTAGAATACAGGAGTATAATGGTAAGATTAGCCAATTATTGTGCTTTCCCAACAAGAACAAAGCGTGCTGCAAGACAGTCTGAAGAAAACCAGAACCCCCTAGGAAGTGACGCCAGTTTCTTGAATGTTAAACAACGAAGGAAAACGGACACAGGGACAGAAATACTTATTTATGAAAGAATTTATGTTAGAAGAGGTCTTTTCCATGTCAGCGTTGTACCTCAATGCAAAAAAATATGAAGAACTTGCATTCAATTGATTCAATTGCAAAATTTAACAAGATTTGCCTTGGGGTTTTGTTTAGTTTTCTTAAAGCAGTATTATTTAAGGTCAGGTGCTCAATTTAAAAAAAAAATAAAAATAAAAAGAGCATAGTGCTCTGAGCTGCACAAAATGCTATGAGCAAATACTAGAACTCCCACACCTTGTTTGCAAACAAACTTGTATTATAAACTTTCAAAAACGTAATTAACAACATTACTGGCAAGGACCTCTAGGTAGGCAGCTGTCTGAACTGGTTATTTCTGAAAAAGCAACCATTACAAAGCAGATGGTGAAACCACCAGTTTGACCTGACCTTCCTACCTCTACACCTCAGGTCTTTGCTCCAGTCCTCCCCCCACTGAAGCCAGCATCTGCCCTTGTTACTTCAGCTCTATCATTTACAGGGCTGTGCTCCTAACCAGGGAACTGACCCAACAGAGATGACCCTTGCACTCCTTCCCCTCCTCCCCTGCTCCTGTAGCAAAAAATTAAAAACCAGAGCTACTGCCTTTTTTTGGGGGGGGTTTGTTTGTTTTTTTTTTTTTTTAAGTTTTAAACCAGATCCAATCCTTTGCTTCAGTGCACAACACAGCTGCACAGACTGCTGTGCCAAAACAGTGGTGGGAATAACCTCACGCAGACAAAGTAAAGGGGAAAACCCTTTCCTGAAGTCAATGATGCTGTTGCTTTGTACAGTGAAACTGTGACTTCATCTTGCAGCGCTTGCAATAAGAATCGGCTCTCTGATGACCACTGTATCAGACTGAATAATGCATTCTTATGTACCTGGGTTTTCTTAAGTTCACATGAAGTGACCCACACACTGGCAATGGGGAGTCACTTCAGTAGCTGTCCACTTCCCTAATGAATAAATAAGCATACCTTATGTGTCAGGAGAAGAAAGAGGGGAGATTTTTGGGCATTCAGCATCCCCCTTTTAACTTCTGAAAGACACAGCAGTATGCAGTCAAAACCATACAAGTCTAAAATCGTCCTTAAAAATCTGTCTGAACATACAAGGAATACCCTCTTCTTAAAGCACAGCCAAATTTCCAATCGAATCAAGTGGGCAAAACTCAACCATTTGGGATACAAACCAACTGCCTGGAAGGTCAGCAAGTTCCTCTTGAGTTGCACTTGCTTACAAACAAAAGTCTGACACAAGGTATATGACGTCTGCAAAGGAAAAATGTAATCTGAAACATGAGAAAGTCTCAGCAGTCTTTCACCAATTGGTACTTTTCCAGGGAATATTTCCTTTCACCTAAAAAAGCAAGAAATCAGCTAATTGGCCAGAAGTCCTCTAGATCACCTGCATCTCTTAGAAAAACATCCAAGATAGATGAGCTGAGAGAAACTAAGATTGAGTTTATTCAATATTAAGAATTGCAAAGCCTTATTGCTATCTGCAGCTAGGCAATCAGAGGGTACAGAGAAAACAGAGTCTGACTCTTTTTGGAGTTGCACAGTGCAAGAAATAATGGACAGCTGCAACACAGGAAAACCTAACTAGCAAAAATGTTTTCACCACAATGATGGAGAAGTGCTGATCATTTAGTCCAGAGAGGTGGTGGCATCTCCATCATTGGAGATAATCAAAACTCTATTAGGCAAGGCGCTTGCCTACCTGATCTCATTGGACCTACTTTGAGTATGGCTTTGGACCAAACAGATCTCACCTACACGATTCTACGAAGCTGCAAGGAGCATCTTTTTTCATGGAAAGTGTCACATGCAAAATCTCAAAGTGAAATTAAAAAAAAAACAAAAAAAAACAAAAACACAAAAACAAACACAAACCACACCACAAAACAAAAAAAAAACCAACAAAACACAAAACCAAAAAACATTCCTATCAAAGGAAAGCTTGATACTCTAATTTTACTCTGTTAAGACACTGCCTTGGTATCAAGGTTTAGGGGGAAAAAAAAAAAGACAAAAAGAAAAGGGATGTGCCTCATCTCTATGACTTCTCTCAATGTAATGAAAGAGAAGAAAAAAGGAAAAAGGTATAATTTGAGAAGTCTCAAAGCTCAAAGATAATTAAAGCAGAAAGGAAAACTATATACTTTTTCCCCAGCCTGCCCTCCATGGTAACTTCTTTACATACTGTACAGCATGTAGAAGGAAAAGAAGCAAACTACCTTTAAAAATACTATTCTGCTTATCAAAAAAGGACCTGGAGTGACACTGTAATAATGAACAGTGTATCCTTGTTAGTTTCAAAGTTAAACTGCATTTGGTTGAATTCAAAGTGTCTTATCCAATAAGGGAGGAAAAATTGGTTCATTTAGGATCCAAACTTGTAGCTCAGAAATCCAAGCTGAATGTTTTAAATCATAATCAGCGTGATGATTAGGAATGCTTACTTACAGCATAAAGAAAAAAGTCAGCACATCACTTGAAACAAATAAAAACCCCTTGTATTGAAGTGTAGTTTCTTGTAAGGACAAGTGTTAGCCAGAACTGAAAGCAAAGCACTTCACCATGCTCCTGGCAAGGCTGAATTCTAACTGTCTGTGGATCTCCAGGACAAAAAACCTTTGCCGTGGCACTGAAATAACACATGTGGTACCGAGATAAGGCTTCACCAGCCTATTTGCAAGGCCACGCAGGAAGTCACAATCTAATTGCTTTCATTTACAGAAATAACCGTCCCATATATTTTAAAGTAGTTATCTAGATGAATGATCATGAAATACATTATTATCCTTAATCCTACATTTATAGTACTCAGTCTTAAAACAGTACCTACAGCAATCTTGGCTAAGTCTACATCTCAAAGCCTAAAATTACACCTTGTCTCTCGCCAGGGACCACAGTTAAGAGCAAATCCCTGGATGCATACAAACCTATTTTTCTGTCACAAAACTAGTTTGACTAGGAGTAATCTGTGTTATTAATTGAAAGTCTAGCTCAAGCCCCACAGAGAGGAACGAGGAGTACATCTCTCCTGTAGTGTGGTACTGCTCAGCGGTGAGGGGCATCTCAAAAAGAAAATTAAAGAAAAAAATCCCTCAACTTCCAACTAAAATTGAGAGCAGCAAGTCAATTCACATTTCAGAAGCAGGCAAAGCTGCCTCATCAGCAAGATTACAAAGCTGTGCTTTGAAGCTAGGTGTCAATAGCATTTAGCAGGTGCGAGTGGCACAAGCTTATTTCACTGGCAAGTCACTGCCAACTTTCTACTGGGGTCCACTCAACTACCGTCAAGGATAATAAAGATTTTTACAGGCTACAAAGTCATTGGTGGAAGCCAGCAATGGGAGGAAACCTAGTGGTTGATCTCACTTTTGTTTCTGCAAAAAGCAGGTTTAAGTAGCAACACGTTTGATGACAAATCTATAGCCTGTGGGGAGAGAGGTGAAACCAAAAGGGCCTCAGAGCCTAAGAAAACCTGTAGTCAATGTAATCAATTCCATGCTTATTGGTCCCAAACCTGATTAGTCTTCTGCAAGTTGCTGGATGGTTACCAATCCCAAAGTAATCTTTATGTTGGGCATTTTATAATGCGTTTGTTACTCTTCCATGATGAACTGTTCTGCTGGAGGCATTTCCAGACTGCACACATCCACCCGCAGGGTCAGCAAGGCACGTGGCACCAATCCTGAGGGCTGGAAGCCTCGAGGGCAGAAGAAGGTGCACCTAACTCATCTAGTGCCTTCAATATCACTGAAAAGCTAACTGGCAATTAAATTAGTTATACAGAGAAGACAGGCACTTTTATCACTTTATTGATTTTATGATTCTATCTCACGGGCACCTTGTGATCTCTATCTGCACCCTACTGCAGAGAAAACGCTCCACATTACTACTAAGAAAACTGAGGCTCTTCTGTAGTTAATTTTTGTATCTTCAGCCAATGAGGAAGACTTCACTTTTCCAGGAAAAAAATAAGCCACTTGCCTGAAGGTAAGGTAGAAGGGGAGAAAGACGCAGAGTTGAGTGCCTCACTCACAGTGAGGACGACAACTGCAGAGATCACTGAAGGAGAAAAGATACACAACCAAGTAGTATTAATGCAGGAATTAGAGCCTTGCGAATCTGTAAAACAAGAACTATTTATTCCTTGTGTCTAACAAGGGACAACAAGGCTATAGAAACTGAATATAAATCCCCCAACATATTAATGTGTGAGAAGAGCAGCAGTAAAGGTCTGGACTGAAAGCAGAGGAAATTCTGCCAATTATTCATGTGCCATATGAAGGATGTAACATCAAGAGCCCCTACAACCAAAAAGATAGATGAGAAGGAGAAGGCTTAGCCAAAGCACTATGTTTTAAAGCTGTCATCTTATTTTCACAATGTCATGTGTTGGAACGATGTATGTGTTTGAGGCATACTGGAAAGTATGGGTTTAATATATTACAGAGGATGCTTCTGATGCTTCCGAAGTACTTTTTAGAGTCCTAATTCTGTGGCAACAAAGGAAGTGATATTCACATCAAAGAGTGCACTCCATACACAAACACTGAATTTCGTATTTGTGTATATGTTTGAACAGCAGAAGACCCCAGCTAGAAGTTAAAACAGAAGAACCAGAATTCATCTGAAGTGAAGACAGGAGGAAGTGTGAAAAAGAGAATAAAAACACACTCAGCTACAAGGAGCAATGTAAGGGTTAATGTCCTCCTAAGAACCATCAAGGTCACCATCACCTCCTCCCCTGCCACTGGTTTGGCCTTTAAAACATTTCCTCAAACCTGCCATAGTCTTACTACACACTGCTGCTCTTTTAATCTCCAAATTAGGGCTGGCACACAAGAAGTCCGCCTAATACAGAGAAGGAGGCATGAGTCCACATGCACAGAGAGACCTTTCCTCCACAATCTAGCTTCAATCTGGAATGAATCATGGGCAACACAGGCAGGGGCTTTTCATGGCCAATCTGCCAGCTGCACCTGTATTTGTGCGTTTGGATGCAGCAAAGAGACTGGGGTGCCCTGAAAATCTCAGTTAGACAAGCCACCTACCTAAGGCATGACCTAAATGATAAAAAGTTCATCAGTTAAAATTTCTGCTCTCACACCAAAAAAGATGTAACCCAAAAAAAGAGCACCCAATAACTGTGTACAGAGGTCATTCCAGAATTAGTTCTACACAAAGACAGCAGAAACACCTTACCTTCACATTTTGCTATAAAAGTGTATCATATAAAACTGGGTCTAGTCATGAAGGTAGAAAAGATTAAGCTATGGATATGGACAACTCACACTGCAAAACCATGTAATAGTTCAGCAAACTAGCTAACAAAGCATCACGATGATACAGGTATGAACTCGGAATATACCAAGGTGGTTTGGTATTTTTCCAAAACAAAACCAATCTCAGAAGGGCATTGGTGTGAAATGTCTCTACATGCTTAAAAACAGAGCATTTGGAGACTTCAACCAACACCAGATATGGGAAAGATCTTTAGTACTTAATAATCTTGAGAGGAAAAATTCAGCTTAGCCTAAGAAACTACATGCTGACTTCTGGTACTCAGGAGAGAAAACCGAATACATAACAACATCACAACAACTAACATAATACCCTTCCAGAGAAGGGCCATGAAGATGATTTGCAGGGCTGAAATACTTCTCCTGTGAAGACAGGCTGACAGTGGGGTTTGTTAAGCCTGGAGAATAGAATGATCTGGGGTGATCTTACTGCAGCCTCCCAGTACCTAAAAGGGGCCTACAAGAAGTGTAGTGGTAGGCCAAGTGGGAATGACTTTAAAATGAAAGAGAGTAGCTTTACATATTGAGAAGAAATTCTTTACTGTGATGTTGAGACACTGGCACAGGCTGCCTAGAGAAACCACAGGATACCCCATCTCCATCAGTGTTCAAGCTTAGGTTGGATGGGGTTTTAAGTAACCTTTGAGTGGAAGGTGTTTCTGCCTGCGGCAGAGGTTTGGAAGTAGATTATCTCTGAAGTTCCTTCCAACCCAATACTATGATCACTGCTTAGGTGCTGTACAGAACAACTGAAAGCACAAAGCTGTGATTTCTTCTATGCTCTTTTCCAAGGTGAGCATCCAGTTCACATTGTGCAATGTGTTTATTTTTATTTGAACAGCCATATTGAGTCAATACTACAAAACCATCACAAGTCGATTCTCAATTGCCAAGCCAACTTTCTGTTGAGTTTTTGTTTTTTCAGAACATAAGTTACCACTGAATTTTCATCAAGAAAGAGGAAGTTGGTCAGAAAAGGACACCATATGCTGCTTCTGTAGGAAAAAGACAAATATTTTCAAGAAAGGAAAGCTATGTGCTGTAGCATGCATTGTGTTTGGTAAGACACACATGAACAGTCATAGCTTTACATTTCAAACCACAGGGTCCCACTGCCTCTTAAACAAATCATGTTTTTCTTTTTTTATTGGATTTTGTTTCAAGACAAGGAACTTATAACCAAGAAACAGCTCAAACAACCTGACTCCTTCAAAAGCCTGTAACAACTTGTAGTTTGACTTATTTCTGAATATACAAAAACATTATTTGGACCATTCATCTTCTAGAAGGCCATCAAGTGACATTTAATTCATCTTTTATGCAGGTGCATACAATTCAGGGGGGAAAAGGCAAAGAGCACTTTAACAGCAGCTGGAAATATCACCAGTTTAATATTAAGTTAGAAATTTTAAGCTAAACATTGACATCTACTATGTGACCTAAAGATCATGTTATTTTGGTATCATATTTTTGGTACCATGTTTACATATTTAGGTAACTGTTACCTAAATAACAAGTCTACTGATAACTGTTAAAAGGAAGAAAAACAAATGCATCAAAGCACAGATGTGCAAACCATTAGGAGTAGCAAAGAGCTATCTAATAGCAAAGAAAAAAATATACATTTCAAAATCTTCCCTGGCCCTAGCTAATTGATATAATCAATTTTGGTTTGTTCACAAAAGCCTGGAGCTAGCCAGAGGAGGATAAGGAAAGAATTAAGAAAGGGATAGGCAACTTTAATCAGCTTTTAAACAGATAACATCCCAACTGACACACAGGTGCACAGCAGCCCTAGCGACCATCCTCATCAAGTGCAGCTTCCAACCTGACAAACAGCTGCAAAGGGCTGGGCAGGAGACATGAGCACGCATTAATTTCTTTGTGTCAGTGCCACTGAATTGTAACTACCTAATTCATATAAGTCAGCATCAAAGACACACGCTCCCTGAAGCCAGCCGCTACTACCCTGGTGGCAGTCAGCTTTTTAACAAGCAGCTGATTAGACAAGCCAGAAGCACCCAGGCTTACATCATTAAAATAAAGAGCCATAACAGCTGTTAGGGACAAGCTTGGGCATATTTTGAATATTTAAAGCCAGGCATGCCATCTCACCTACATTTTGCCAAATGCATTAAGAGAGAGAGCTTTGCAGACCAGACAAAGACTATCAGCAGCCTGTCAGTGCTTGACATCTCACTAAGACAATATACAGAATGGCTGGCTAGAAAGACCTGCTTTGGGGGTGGAAAGGAGCTAGAGAACCAGCCAGGTTAACTGTGCTACTTCAAGGGATAGATAATATATCACTTAGCAGATACTGTAGCAAAATAAATCACCACTCTGTTGAAGCAAAGAGCTTCCAATAGCATTTATTAAGCAGCCTTTAAAATACTGATTTGAGGAAACAGGTGCATTTGATTTCTGAACAGCATTTATAAAGATCAGGAAAGAACAAAACACTTCGATGTGCTTTTTTTCAGTACAGATGACACAAAGATATAATTTTGAATAGATGTTGTAAAGCATGGATAAGGGTTCACTACACTATCCTTGTTCTTTCCACAGGCAATCTGGATCCATCCAAAACCAAGCGAGTAAGGTGCTAAATATGGAGTGTTTACTGCCACTTCTTGAAGCTGACCATCATCCATTTCCAGGTCAGGCCAGTCCTACATTGATTTTCAGCTGCTAATTCACAACTGGATTCAGAGGCAAAACACAAATGGACTGCTGTTAAAACAGGAGCATCCTTTTTGCCTGTGTTAGCTGCCCGTACAAAGATTACTCAAGAAAATAAACTTTTGTTAAAGAATGTCCATTTCAGGCTAGAGGAAGGAAAAAAAAAAAAAAAAAAAACACAAAAAGTATATATAACAAAACCAGAGACATCACATCTCACAATGACTGCCATATTCTATACGTCCCTAAGGTAGAAAAGTTTGCTGTGTCAGTTGACCTTTATCAGAGAGTTCTTACAGCATTTAACATATGCCTTTTAAAAGATGACATTTCTTGTTTCTGATTGCAGAAGGCACACTAAATGCAGATCACAAACCATCACAGAGTAAACCTCACTGTCTGCAGACAAATAATAGAATAGTTGGGATTGGAAAGGACCTTAAGACCATCAAGCTCCAACCCCCTACCATGGGCAGGGACACCTTACACTAAACCACATCACTCAAGGTTCTCTCCAACCCAGCCTTGAACACCACCAGAGATAAAGCATTCACACCTTCCTTGGGCAACTCATTCCAGCGCCTCACCACCTTCCTATGCCTTTATGCTATTTGCTTGCTTGGCCAAATGAGACTGTAGGATTAATGCACCATTCACAGAAGCTGAGACTGACACCTGCCACACCATACTCCTCTTTAATTAAAGCAAGCAGAGGGGGTGTAACAGTCCCATCCTTCTCATTAATAACTTCCAGTAACTCTGAAAAGCAATCTGACCACACAGGTTTTTTTGTTTTGAACAGATGCAGTTAAAACTCCTTTTTGAGGGGTGAAAGGAAGACTGCACATAAATTAATGTGCAAAAAGGGACATCATTAGAGGTTTGCATAGCCAGGACACTAATAACAAGCAAACTTTACAGTTCAAACATGCTCTCATACAGTGATAAGTGCAATAACAAAGTAACCAAAACACTGGACTAAAGGCTCAACAAAGATTGCTGTAAGTCGTTCTGCAGTAATCAATACAGATTTCTTATAGCTATCATGCTTTGACTTGAGAAAGCCAAGAAAATGTTGGCTTCAGAGAGAAACTCAAAGGTTAACCAAATTCTGCTTTTCCACTGCAACAAAGCAATTCTATATAACAGTGTGTCTAACTGAAAAATCCAGAGCAGATAAGTTTACAGATCTATTATAACTACTGGAACTAGATGATCTTTCCAATCCAAGCCATTCATCATCTATTGTAATGTAAGAAAATAAAAACTTCAAAAAAGCACTGCTGCTCATGAAAGCTCTGCCCATGTTGCCAGCTGCATTACAAGAACGGCCGTACCAAGGTAGGCAAAAAGGTGCATTAGTTCAGTAGCTCATCCCCACCACCATCCAAAAGTGGCTATCCAGGGAAGAATGCAAAGACAACTGTGTAAATGGAGCTTCCCCTAAATAATCTCTCCAGATGTAGCTATCTGTGGTTAAGGGCTGTCATGGGTTCAGCAGCAGCAGTCATTTTTCTTTAAGTAGTAGCTGGTGTAGCACTGTGTTTTGGATTTTCGGCT